>QZLH01000097.1:100725-121561 GCA_003833135.1 Oehlia diaphana | reverse complement strand
ACGGTCGGTCAGACCGGTCGGTCAAACGGTCGGTCAGAGGTCTTTGACCGACCGATATCGGTCACGGTCATGACCGGTCATAACCGGTTAATGACCGTGACCGTTGCCATCCCTACACGCAATAGAGACATATCATCTACTCCCCTCAAAATGGAAACACGGCATCGCTGGAATTGTCAACTTACACAAATTAAGATAAATTTTATGACAACAATAATTTGTAATCGCAGTAATTTTCAAATTCCTTAAATGAATTTAGCCAATTAAATAATTACAGTATATTCAATTTATGTTTTTCCGTATATGTATAGTAGCATATTCAAGGAAATTAGCAGATTTACGATGTTTTTACAGAAATTGTGAATATATTTCATTATGAAAATCTACAAAATACTAAAATACTTGAATTGGAGGATCCCACTTACAATTTTATTCCTTATTACCAAGCCTCCTTTATAAAAAGAATCTTATAAAGATAACCATTGAATTACGCCAAAAATAAAATAAAATTAAAGCAAAAGTAAAATGTGAGTGGATGAATTAAGTCTAATTAAATTACTATATATGCATAATAATTTCCTCGTCAAAAACTCTAAACCAATGTATTCAGTTTATTATACACACAAATATGGATAATAATGATTTATTTCGTTCAAATACACTATTTAGCTATTCTAGTTTTATTAACCAATTAAACACATTTAAGGACATTTTTGTATACGTTTTGTATATCTTCGAAATCCATGATCGGATCATTGTTATAATATTTATCATCTATATTATAGGATATATGATTCTATTCTTATTTACTTAAACATTGTTATCGACAATATAACAGATGTTGGTCAAGTTATTCTTCGAACAAAATCAACGTATATTTTTATCGGAGAATGATCCATAACGTATATAGACAAGTGCTCGATCCAGTGGATGGAATGAAAACACAAATGGCACATAACAGATAAACACCCGTTCAGGTTGATAACGCATCGTGAACGATATCACATTCATGCGAAACGAGTCATCCAAAGGAACCGACCTTTAATGAAAGTTAAAAAGTTATTGTATTACTGAGTAATATATATTAATGTCTAAAATTAAATTTTTTAATTATATTTATTTAGAAATATTTATTATCGTTATTAATTTAATTATTACATCGAAAATAAAGTACGTGTACTGCGTTGATATTTAACAATATTCTAAATTATTCGTATATTATAGCCTCTATTACATAGCGTACGTTAAGGAATTAAAGCTCATCAGCATCACAAGACAACTGCAAAATTTCGTCACAAATGATCGACATACAGCAAATTAATTGTACGACAATATCGGAATCTTCAACTCCGAAAATGGATTTAAATTACCTGTTTTGAACACAAAAACATATGCCCCTTTTCCTCCCTACATTTGAAAATATGGCATGTTCAAAAATATTTTCGGGAGATTTACCCGAATTAATAAGTGAAATTATACAATATTTTCGGAATGATTTATCAACATTACACTCATGCATTTTAGTTAATAGATTATGGTGTCGTTTGGCAATTCCTTTATTATGGGAAGACCCATTTTCAATGAAACCTCCTAAAAATTATATTATTGAAATTTACTTACACAATTTAAATGATGATGATAAAACAAAATTAAGTGAACATGGAATTAATATGGAATTAATTCCTTCAAATACATTTTTCAATTATCCTAATTTTATTAAACGTTTGAATACATGGAAACTTATATGTTCTATTGAAAAATGGATTTCAGCTGTTAAAACTTTAACAACTGAAGAACAATTTGCTAATTATTTTATGCCAGAAACGAATTTTTTATCTCCTTTATATCCACATTTTGAAAATATTACAAGTTTAATTTACAAATCATTATTTAAAATATTTATTGATAATGAAATAAAATTAAACACTTTCGAAATTGAAATTATTACAGATAAAGATCATGATTATTTTAATGATGCTCTTGAATTAATTTTACAAAATCCGAATTTTATTTATAATATCAAAATTTTAAAACTTTATTTGAGTGATACAATTATTTATCCTTTTTATTTTCAATATCCAATTAATGATAACGCATTAATTAAAAAACATCTTTTACAAATAATTAATTTACAACAAAATCTAAAGAAAATTTTATTTAGTTCCAACAATTTTTCTATATATAATTCCTTATTAAAAAATTTTAATTGTTCAAATACTTTAAATACAATTATATTTTATTCTGTCAACTTTAAAAATATGACTAATTTATATAAAATATTTGAACAATTAAATGTTTTAGAATCTATTCATATTCTTTATTGTTATTCTTTAGATACAGATTTTATACAACAAATTATTAATTTAACCAAACCATTTAAATTAAAATCATTATTTTTGGATGAAGTATTACAAATTGAACCATTAAAATCATTATTACAAAAATCTGGTGATTTTTTAGAAAATTTTGGATTTGGTTATGGTTTAGGATTATATACAAGTAATGAATCAAAAAAACAATTACTTGAATTAATTATAAAATATTGTATAAATATCAAATTTTTTGATTTACCTGGATTTGATGATCAAAATATTTATTCGGCATTTGAATTAATTAAAAATGTAACACAAAATCTTAATTATCTTTCTATTGATTTTTGTAAATTATATGATTTTTATAATTATGATACTAAACTTAGTTCAATTGTATTAAAAAATTTGGGTCAAATTCTTCCTTTTAAATTAGAATATTTAAGTTTAACACTTATGATTAATACAAATGATTTTGAAATTTTTTTAAAAAATTCTCAAAATATTTTTATTAAAAAGTTATTAATCAGTAACAAAATGCAAGGAGGGATTGAAGTTATATTACCTTATATTAAGAAATATATTATGAAAAAGAATAATATTAAATATTTGGCTATTATGGAAACATTTTTTGAAAATACTACAGATATTATTTTTAAAAGTAAAGATTTGTTTTCTTTAATTTCATTGAAAGACGAGGTAAAGGAATTTAGTACACATAATATTAAAGTTCAAAATTACTATGATTTACAAATTCAAGTTTGTGAATTTATAAAAGAAGTTGATTAATTAACAAAACAATATTTTAAATATTAAAATATACGTATAGAATTTTTATTTTAAATAAAATTATCTCTTTCTTTACTTTATAACTTATATATTTATATTTCTAAGGTTCTTTTCATATCATAATAAACTGGACTTTCATTATAACATTCTATGATTTTATCATGAAAATAATTATCATTATTAAATTAGGAATTTAGAATATTTAATATTTTTCATATATTAAATTTGTCCAGTACCGACAGAATGGACGTTACACATCACCTGGTAAATTGATTTATACCAAGCAGTATTATATGGTAATTGGATTTTCCCGATTTTCTCCATTTCAGTCCATCACTTTTAATAAAACTTACTTGTTAAGTCTGACTTCTCTATTAACTCGCGATTAAAAAACTCCATTCTTTAATCCAAATATATGATTTCTGTTTCGCCCAGTTTCTAAAACTTCCAGATTCATCTGTCGCTCCTGGTTAACCATTGAGCCAACTGGATATTATAATATTAATAGCAGAGACTTTATGGTTATAATGGAATGATCCTGATATTCTCAAAAAATATACGTTCTGCTTGACGGGGTCGCACTAATTTGAAAATTATGAAGAGAATCGATAACAATATAAACATTAATTTACCATGTTCAAACGTTTAATAAAACTAGGATAATTGAATAACATATTCGAAGAAAATAAATTAATAATATTAAATCTATATTTTATATTTTGTTTTATCAGACTGGGGATGGCCAGAAATGACGTAATTTAAATTTTAGGATTTTGACCCCCCCCCCCCACGTCATCATTCATTAAGATGTGTAACATCATCATGGTCTTAACCCCCCTCCCCCCTTAGGAAATGACGTCATTTCTGGCAGTCCCCTAAAGCGTCCGATGAATTATTTAGAAATTACTAAAAATTTGTTATACTCGCGGCGCCGCGGCGTGACAGACGGTTCGAGTCTAACTTATTGTCCTACGCTACGCTTCGGACAATTTTAAATAAAAATTAATCACTATTAAAGGTTGCAATTTAGCAAATTTCATTGAAAATGGACCTTCCCATAATAATGGGACTGCCAAACGACACTAGCTTAAATATAAAAGAAAATATAGTATTCGTATAAGTTCCTGAAAATATTTTGAGCATGCCATATTGAAGGAATTTTATTCGCATAAGTCACGTGTATAATTAATTTATACTGCGTTTCAGAACGCATTTATTCTCTTAAAAAAAAAACAAAACAAAATAAAATAAAATAAAAACAATCTTTTTATAATTATTTAATTCAGGAATTACTTTATTGCGATATATATGTAATTATTTATCTAAGGTTATGCCAAACTAGGAAAATTTATATCCAAATTCCGGAACTGTAGTTCCCATTATCCCACGTAATAGTGTATATACTCGTGTCGTAAGGCAAATTATCTTGAGCCTATCACTAAAATTGTCTCATTTAGACACTTCTAATAAGCAATAAATTTTAAGAATAATCATTTCAGTAATAAAAAATAAACAGTTCGGACGGATGATTTAATGGATTTATCTATCCGTTATATTACTCGGCTGCTTAAGCAAATTTAAAAAAAAAAATAAAAATCACTAAATTAAATATTATATGCAGATCGTGAACTAAAGCTCGGCTCGAAACATGGCGCATCTTGAGCAGTTGAGCTCAGTTCGCTGAGCTAGTTTGCGAGCAAACCCGAACTGGCTCGGGTCGTACGATGCCCTAGTTATGATACGTTCAGCAATTAAATTCCCTTTCTCCCAATTTATTTTAAAGAGCTCTTTCAATTGACTATTCCAAAGTAAATGGAAATTACGCATGGCAACAACTTTTTTAATCTATTAATATTTATTAACAATAATTTTATTTGAACAGTACGGTATACATGTATACATTATAATGTCAATCGATGTGTCCATTCATAGATTAAATGTCTTCTTAAAATTTTAGTTTTCCTTCTTCTAAAAAAATAAAAAATAAAGTATTTTTTTTTTAAAAAAAAAGCGCTTCTTTTCCCAAATGCTTGTTACAAAAAAAGATTAATTAAAGCGCAGAAATATTCCCAACGAACTCAACTTAGATTGAATGTCCTAACAAAAGAAGAAAAAAATTTGTGAACAAAACAATTTTTCTTTTTGTTTTATGTACGTATTATTTGCAAAGACGAATTGAAAGAAATATTAACAAGAAATTTTTTTCTTGAAGCGTCTTATATGAGTCATATACGAGTAGTACATTAGAGATTTTTTGTAGATCAATGTCGAGGAAAATAAATTCTAACATTCATAATGATTATATAAAAAGGAATTCATTAGTTATATAAACAACTGTAAAATAATTTTATCGTGCATAATATTCCAATAATTGACATGTCCTAAAATTGAAATTATTTCATTTATATTTGAACGAAGTTATTCATTTAAAGGTGAATTAATTGTATAAAAAAATAATAATGCTTTATTTATGTGACATAACAACGATACAATATAAAGAAATACGTTATAAAGAAATAAAAAAACAAAAGAAATAAATATAAGAGAAATAAAAGAAGATAAAAGAAATAAATTAAAGAAAAAACTTTATTGTTGGAAATGAGTAAATTGAGCGTCTGAGATATCTGGAGAAGAATAATTTAAATAAGTATTTTCTTGTTGAGGTAAAGTAGGTATGACGACAATTTTAAATCCAGGAATGTCAAAACTAAAGATTTCAGATTGAGAAGGGTGAATAGTAGTCATGTTAAATGAACCAAGTAGAGATGGAATGTTTTCGATAGGCCGCTGTGGCTCAGCATACTGCGGAGCATACGATGAGATAGTTGGGGTTGAAGCGATACTTTCATTAGAAATATTAGAAATGGACTGTTGTTGATCCGAGTAATTGGTGTTTGTATAAATTGTTGGGAAATTATTATCGGAAGAGTTAACATTCACATCATTATAATTAATATTTGAAGAAGAATGTTCTGGTTGAACAGTTGATTGCAAATCACTGAATACAGTAAAAGTGGGATCTTTTTGATTATTTTGTAAAGTATTTTGACTCATGGTTGAATTTTGAACGAGATTTATGAATTTATATTATAATTCGAAAGTTTTAACAAATACAACCAAATTTTTTTTTTTTTTTTTTTGAAGGATGAAATTTTGTGTCATTTTATAACTGTTAGTATCGGGAATTTTTGTTGAGAGTGCATAAATTGAATTAATGCTTTCGATTTTTATATTAATGTAAATTACCTAAAAATGTTTTTGTATCACGTTGCAAAATATATATACTGGACAAGTTTTACAAATTTGAATCATTTTATGTAAGGGGTTACCTCGTACATTATTTAACTAATAAAAACAATGCAATCATGTGTTTTATGTAATAAACTAGATCGAAAAATCATCAAATCATCTTTGAAGATTCGAAAAAAATTATTAATAAATAAATAAATAAATTGTTATGAATATATTATACAATTGATACACATACAGTATATATATACAGTATTTATCAAATATATTAATATATTTTTTCCTGTACTTACGATAAAAATAAAAAGTATTTTATTTTTATTTAAAAAAAAAATATCTTTTTTTTTATTTCCGCTTCACAGTTTACTTACAAAAGTTCACAAAATTTTTTCTTATCATATTTTTTATATTTTAACTTTATTATATATTGTATATATAATTATATATATATTCCCTGTAAAAAAAGTCAATCCTTTTTATATTCCATCTTATTTCCGTAAAATGCTCATATTTCTGCAATTAATAGCCTTATAGCATGGAACTTATCTAATTATTTACATTTTCCGTGAATGGATTCGTGAAAGGCTCATTTTTACGGAGTTTTTACAGAAATAACAGATAAAATTTTTTATAGGATCTTGTTTTGCCAAGTTAAATATCCTTCTGTTTCTCTCACAAAATCTCTCCTTCCACTTCCTTCTTTCTTTCCTTTTTTCCTATTTCCCTTCCTTCGTCCCGTTCATATCCATTTCTTTTTTTTTTAGGGTGCTTTTGCTGGAGTAGCACGATGCTATAAACGGGTTGGAACATAACGTGCTTACTTTGTAAGCCTGTGAGTACCAGATTTGCTGCAGTCTCAAAGTAGGTTGGCTGGGAGTTTTTTGGAGTGATATAGTACTATACGAGGGTTGGAGTATAGGGCGCTTATTTTTATGAATACCAGCTTTTGCTGCAGTCTTGCGATAGGACCAGTTGGTTGTGGTACGACTTGGTGCTATGCGTAATTTTCATGGGAGGAGCATAGTGCACTTCTTAAGTAGTACCTCTGAAATAGGCCCGGAGTACTTTGTCATTAATAATAATGATAAATATCAAGATTTTCTGCAATTAAAAAAAAATATTTTTGCTTTGGTATATACCCATTTTTTATTCATGCCTAAAATTTCCGTAAATTAATAATAATTGTTTATTCAAATTGTTTTTACTTTTATCAAATACATTTGTAGGATAAATTTCAAAAAAAAAAAAATTAAATTAAAGTTATATAATTATATAAATAAATTCTTTGTATTCATCATCTAGAAATTTATCCTCGTCATCCTATTGAAAAATCAACTTAAATCATCTCCTGAGATAACTTTAAAAAAATTATCATATTAAACATACGAAATCTATAATCATTATTTTCATCTTTTTAGGCAAATATTGCTATCACAGATCATAATTCAGGCTCAGGATTTAATGACGGAGTTCCAAGCGAAACATGCGAAATTTGCGGGGATCTGAAGATATCGAATTGGATAATATGATGGTGTTATTCAAAAGAAGAATGAAAAAGTATCCTGATAAAAAAACCCTGTCTCTGAAAGTACATCTTTAAAATATTTTGTTGGTTATTATTTCATAATCAATATTTTGTATAAAAATGTTTATAAATAATATTTTATTTTGAAAATTCTTAATATTTACAATTTCGATATAACGGACGTGAGTTTCGTGACTTTTCCATCAATTTTCGTTTATATTCGGGTGTTTGAGTGTTGATTTTGTATAAAAATGAATACTTCTTTCGAAAAGTCCGTCATATACTGTATGAATCATCATATGAAATGACTGTATGATAGCACTTAAAATTTTCTTCAATATCTCAACACTTCAAAGTCTCAATATTTATAATATTTTAATTTAACTTCATTTTATTTTACATACATAAAGATGAAACTGATTTTTACAAAAATAATAATTTTGAGATTATACAATATTTTATATTTCATCCATTTTTTAGCGCCTCCGTTTTGTGGTCGCGGTGATATTTGTTTATACTACATATTGATACACGAAATGAAACTATAAAACTTCGAAAAAAAATTTATTTCGTGTATGTAGTACAAAATTTTGTATAAATCATGTTCAGAACCCACGCCGGTGCTATGTTTTTAAATAAAATTTCGTTAAAAAAAAATCAAATTTAATGAGCAATTACAGGTCAAAGACGTGATAACTAAAACTTAATTTATTAAAATGCATAATTACATATATATACTGTAAATTTAATTAATTTAATATTAAAATCTTAATCTAATACTGTCTTTGGTGGCCACTAATTGTAAACCATTAGAGGATTCACAACTATATCATCATCGCAATAAAGAATAATAATATTGTTATTGTTTCTGCATTAACTGCGTTACACCTGATGTGCCAATAACAACAATTATATAACTTTCAAATACTTTATCCGTTCGACTCTTCCTGTTTCAATTGATCGTCTGATCGTCTCAATAAACATTATAAACATTAAAATACTAAATTAGTACGTGATAATATTTAGCTAGTATAATTTGATATGAAGTTGGTGCCGGGATTTGAAAGTGTCGAGTTGTTAGGATTATAGTATCGGGATAATAAGTTTTGGGATTTCATTCAAAAAATTTCCTCACGTACTAACTCTTCGGAACATAACAAATTTTTATTTAAGCCTAAATAAAGCTAATCAAACACTATGACTGAAACAATACATCCACCTCTGTCGCAAATACTGAAATAAGTCGTTCACGTTCAAACGAAATTAAAAGGTATAAAAGGATGTTTTATTGAATTTTTACAGAAGGAAGAGGGCTTAGGGTTTATCGATGATGACTTGAGAGCAAGAAATAACGGGATGTAATAAGCAGATTAAGAACTTGAAAATTATGAAATGTCAGGGTGCCTGCGAAAAGATTTCAGATTTCGCTAAAAGAATGTAAAGTTCCTCGTTCCCCTCATATATACAAGACTCAGCTGGTGAAATTGAAAGAGGTGTTAGCAAAGCATGGGTAAAAAGATGGTCGAATAACAGGTATACCATAATTTGTACCAAGTAAGATTTTTCCTTTTTATTAACTTTGATTACATGTGTAATTACTCGTTTTATTTCAAAAAGTATGAGGCAAAGAAACGCGTGCAATGAAGGCCAATCAAGAGAAATTTCGTATCATTACTACTATGGGAAAGCATGTTATGAGAATTGAGAAAAATAGGAATGCCTAGAGAGGCCAAAAATCAAGTGTACGTTGACACGATGGAGTATCCTTTATGATCTTACTGGATGATTTATTAAGGATACTTTGCGTAAAAAAACTTAAATGTTATTTAGATCTACAGGTTATTTCGAAGAACTCGAGTGGATAAATTAAATGTAATCTATTGTATAGTGTACAAAACTGAACGATTTTGATCACGTTTAATAGTATGTTTAGTAAATTAAATGGATGTCCCATAATAATGGAATTGTACCTTTATATATTCTATGTAGGTAGCCATGTATTTATAGCATTTTTATGATTGCGGTGACCGTTTTAATAAATTTAGGCTTAGAGCCACGTTAAACCAAAAAGGAAAAAAAAAAGAAAATGTCGTATAATCTCATTTAATTAAGTAAATCTCCTATAAATATTTTTGAATATGATGAAATTTAGTTAAATAGGATTTTATTATAATTATAACACCGAATAAATGCCTGGCTACAAAATCATTTACAATTTAGCCCTAATATATTAATATTGTATCAGTGCAGGAAGCAATCCTGGAAATTGGTCTTCAAAAAAGCGCAAAGTGTGCGAATGATCTCAAGCTACAGTCCATCAATAATATGTTATAATTTTATAACTTAAACTACTTAAACTCTGGGGTAACAGAAAGGCATGTAATTATTTTGTAATTATTTAAATAAATATAAAGTAAAAGATTTCAAATATTAATTTGGCAGATGGGATAAGAAAGCTACTTGGCTATTTTGAATCATAACGCTCTAAAATACGTCTTTCGTACTTTTCGAGGAAATTATAAATAGATTTCCAATACTCCAATCCAGTCGAATAAAAACTGCTTAATGTTGGTGCAAATTTGAGAAAGAAGACAGAAAAGCAAGCGAAATTAAAGACTATATATACAGTATACATATAGGAAAGGAAATGAAGATTTGAAAAAGATAAGAATAGATCACGTGACCTGACGTTTAGTACTAAAGATCGGGATTAGATATAACGAAAACCTCATTTTAAAAACTGCATAGGATTAAAGGAACAAAGGTAGGATATAATGGCGGAGAAAAAAGAACCATTTTGCAGCACATAGGTCAGGTGAGTAGTTAGGACCTATGAAGAAAACAAAGTAACTGGCGGAAGAAAAGACTTTTCCTGTTTCTTTTAAAATTAGTTAATCTTCTAATTTAGTTCCGGAAATGTAAACATATACCTGCACTGGAATAAGTTTTATAAATTAATAGAAACGTGTTCTTATGAGGAAAAAATCCATCAGGTGATCAGGATCTAGTACGTTGTGATATATAAGAAAAATATTTTTGAACAAAATTCTCTGGCAACAATATTACATTCAAACCACTAATAAATTCACCATATCGTAGATTGAATAAAGAAATTTAGCACCAGGGATTGTTTATTATAGTTTCATTTCAACACATATTGCATTTGTATCTTCTCTATTGGCAAAAATTAAAAAGATTGCCTGGTGCACACAAAAAAGAAAAGTAAGAATTTTTTCTTTCTAATTGAACTTCAATAATACTTTTTAAATTGTTATTTATATTTTATACACGAATTAACATCCATTTAAAGATTAAGAAATTTCTCTTTATTTGTATACACATATATATAATACATTTGTATTCTACCTAATATTTAACATTACTGACACTGAAAGGTAACTAATACATTTCTTTTATAAAGTTGTAACAATCAATTTTTAGCTCATAATAATTTAAAACCTTAATATTATGTAATTCAAATTCCTTCACTTCATCTTTTAAAGAAAACAAATCTTCATCCTCTCTAAGGAAAGCTCCTACAATAGCTAAATATTCAACTCTCTTATTTTTCATAATATATTTCTTTATGTATGGTAAAATATCTTCACATTCTTCATATATCCTATTTCTAATTAATAATTTCTTAATAAAGGTATTTTGAGAAGATTTCAAGAATACTTCAAAATCACTTGCATTGATCATAAGAGTCAAACTTAAATATTCTAATTGAGAAGGAAGAAATTGTCCTAATTTTAATAATACATTTGAACTAAGTACATTATCATCATAATCATAACTAAAAAACCTATTGACACCAATACTAATAGTAAGATAACTAAGATTTTGTTTGAAATTTTCAATTAAATCAAATGCTATATTTATATTTTGTTTATTAAATCCAGGTAAATCAAAAAATTTAACCTTTGTACAATAATTTTTAATTAATTCAAGTAATTGTTGATTTGGTTCATTTACCAATGTATTAAATCCAAAATTTTCTAAATAATCTCCAGATTTTTGTAATAATGATCTTAATGATTCAAATTGATAGATTTTATCTATAAATAAAGATTTTAATTTAAATGGTTTAGTCAAATTATTAACTTGTTGAGTAAAATTAGAATCTAAAGAATAACAATAAAGAATATGAATAGATTCTAAAACATTTAAATGTTCAAGGACTTCTTTTAAGATAATTACATTTTTAAAATCAACATAATAAAATATAATTAATCTTAAAGTATTTGAACAATTAGAATTTTTTAATGATAATAATGAATGATATAAAGGAAAATTATTAAAACCAAACAAAATTTTTTTGAGATTTTGTTGTGAATTAATTATTTGTGATAAATGTTTATCAACTAATGTATTATCATCAATAAATGTTGAAAATAAAAAATATAATGACGAAATATCTTTACAATTAGAATATAAAAATTTTAAAAAAGGGTTGATGTTCACAATCTCTGTACCATAATTAAGTTCAAGATTTTTGATATTGCAAATAAAATTTGGATTTTGTAAAATTAATTCAAAAGAATCATTAAAATAATGAAAATCTTTATCAGCAATCATACTAATTTCAAAAGTATGTAATTTTACTTTATTTTCTATAAATCTTTTTAATAATGACTTATAAATTAATCTCTTAAGATTCCAATATTGGTCAGAATTTGAAAATGGTAATAAATTTGTATTTTGTATAAAATAGCTTGAAGGTTGTTTCTCGGCTGTTAAAGTTCTAACAACCCATTTTTCAATAGAATGAAGAATTTTCCATGTATTCAAACGTTTAATAAAACTAGAATAATTGAACAATGTACTTGAAGGAAATAAATCTTTATTAATTCCATATTCTTCTAAATTTGTTTTTTCTTCTTCATTTAAATTAAGTAAGTAAATTTGGATAAAATCACATTTTTTATTGTAACTTTCAGTGATAAGGTGATGATTTTTAGAAGCAGATGAAAATGGATCTTTCCATAATAATGGAATTGCAAAACGACACAGTAATCTATTAACTAGAATACATGAGTATAAGGTTTTGTAATCATTCTGAAAATAGTGTATAATTTCATTTATTAATTCGGGTAAATCTCCAGAAAATATTTTTGAACATGCCATAATTTTGTAAAAAAAAGGAAGAAGCGAAGAGAAAAAAAGGGAGGAAGGGAGGGAGGAATTCGGTCAACAATTGTATCCATATTTTCAGAAAAAGTTAACTCCGGTTGCACAGATTCATTATGCCGATCATGAATGTACGAGTGTATGAAAATCAGTGTCAAACAAATAAGTCGATGAAACTGTAATTGGCGTAGTTATTGGTCAATTATTGTTATCTGACGTAAGATGTTGATCAGCACTATAATTCTGCACAATAAGTCACATGAATTATAAGATCACATGACTTAATCTTCAATCAACTATATAATAAGTCCGTCACTTTTTTTGCTTCTAACTAGTTGATTGTAACTTCTACTATTCATTTTAAACCACTCCGGCACTTAACCCCTATACAGTATACAGTACTTTTATTGTTTCATGACAAATCTATTATTATTAATTATTGGCTAATACCCATTGATCTACTATTCTACTTATCGACATAGCCCTTTCTATTACATCCCTTATCGGTTACACCATTGATGCTTTCATCCTTTTGTTTGAGTAAAAGAACACTGGAATTGTAAATTGTGATATGTCATATCACCATATTTATTATGTTATTTTTAACTAGTAGTATAATGTTATGTTAAATAAAATATAGCAACATATGATATTTCAAGCTGAATTGAATTTTATTAAATATTTATCGGATAGGGAAATAGAGAGAGCGATATACCCACCTAATGCTGCGGGAACCATTGTTACCAATATTGATTTATGTTCGATCAAAGGTAGTTTATTTATCTGAAAGCATGATCTTGGACGTCTGCATAATAATTTATTAATATATTCAGTTAACATATAGTACAGTATTTTTACCTGTAAAATTTTATATTTGTGATATTTTAAAATCTATGTTATGTAATTCGTCAAAAATATCAAAGATGTTTGGGTCGCACTCATTTCACCGATAATCATTTCACCTCACCTGCCGACAAACGTTTCACCGAAAGGGTCATTTCGACAAACAAATGTTTCGCCGATGATCACCATAAGGGAATTTACGATTAGAGTTAGGGTTATGTAAGGAAATTAGGGTTAAGACTAGAGTTTGAATAAAATGATCCTGTCGGTGAATGATTATCGGTGAAACGTTTATATGATTGTCGGTGAAATGAGCAGACTCTGTATGTAAATCTAATTATGCATTAGGAGAATTGCAATGGTTGTAAATTTTTAAGGGATATGTTATTTGATCTTCTAAATAGTCGTGAATCCTTTAAAAGATATATTTTTCGAATAAACACGTCAATAGTATTATTGAACTGATCGAAGATATTGATGCTCCCGTTCATAATATTACAATATTTTAACAACTATTAGTTTCGTATTTTTTCGTCATTTTTTATAAACAATTTTATGATATTGACCCACAGTTATGTCCTCCACGACTAGGACTACTCGTAATAAGACCCAGCAGGGTACAGCTGACAAAGACACGGGAGAAGCCATGGATTTATTATAAAGAAAGATTTGATACATATTGCACAATAAGATCACAAGGCACCGTAATCATTCAGATTTATCAAAGCAATAATCGTTCCGTCTATGGAGATATTCAATTGTGGTGGTATTATAAAGATCTTTATTGACAAATACTAAATATTACTATACGAATGTCTGAAGAAGAACTTCGTACAAAGATTTACATATAAGACTACTTTATAGTACCACAAAATGTGTAAAAGACAACATTGAAGATTTAATGTTCACAGTTCGATATAAACATTATCAAAACATTTAGTCTGACTATTGGATAATAATTATAAAACCATCTTACAGAAAGTAGAACCTGGCATTTGAAATTGACATTTCTGAACAAATAAATTAATTAAGAATCAATATCAATGAGCATGGAATGGATAGTGCATTTAAATAAATTTCATATATTGCGGTCCATCCGTGGATCACATAGGTAAAATTTTATAAGAGACGGAATCTTTTGATAATGATCTAGATGTATTATTTGTAAACGCATTGATATATCGAATGTCTATAATTATGATGAACGGGTGCCATTATCATGATCTGACTTTCTTGGCCTTATAAATGATAATTATTCGCGTAGAACATTAAACTTAGGTTCGGGTTCATCCAAATCTCTTTTACGTTAAAATCTGATTCCTGATAATCATTTTAAAATAAAAACGAGAAAACTTATCATTGCAAATCGACAATCTAATAAAATTTTTATTTAATATATAACGATAATACATTTCACAATGTAACTTCGATTATCAAATCAAATAAACCATTTGATATCGATCTAATTTAGAAATATAATATTTCGCACCTTCTCATATTTTCTTATTCACGAAGAAATTCTAAATCATTATTATTATCTAAAATAAAATATTCTATAACTTTTTCTAATATTAATAAAAATGATTTTTTATTCTCTCAATAAATAAAATTAAAATTAAACACAAAATAAAATAAATAAATAAACGAAAGAAGAAAAAAAAAATTAAAGAAATCAACTCTTCCCTTTTATAATTTTAATCTCAATCCAAGTTTCTTTAATAATATACTAAAAGAAATAATTATAAACATATATCCAATAATTATAATTTCGGCAACTAAACTTGAAGTATAAATTGTTCTTATAGAAAGATTAATAAATCCCGTTAAAAGGTTTGCCTATGCGTTTATATTATTATTTTAAATAATAATAAAATTAATATAAAAGTATAATATTTTTTTTTAAAAAAAGAAAATAATTATTATATAATATATATAACTTACCACGAGAAATATGAGTAATCCGTTAGCGTTTATAGCTTCAGCTAAATTAGGTACGGTCTTTTCATATGATTTCCAATAATTTTTAAAATAATACAATTCAACTGATTGAAATAATGAAAGATACGTTATATTAAAAGAAGCCACCCAAAATACATAACTTAAATTTGCCATTTGTCTTGATACTTTTATATTACATAATGTTACAATTAAGAAACCTAACCAAAATAGTATCGACCAAGAAAATAATATCATTACTAATTTTTTTGGTTTTGGTTTTTTTGTTTGACGATTTGGTCTAAGTGTATAATATGGATCTAATGGTAAAATATAATGCCCTATGTCTAACGCAAATAAAAATATTGATAAATATCCTAAAATAAAGAAAAATTTTTTATTAGATAATTTAAAATAAAATTCAAATCACAACCATCATAACCACAGTTTAACATACCCCAAAAACTAAATATTCCTTCCTTATTCGCACTGATAAGATTCGTTCGAGGTGCATGTTGAATATAATCTTCAAGTCCAAATTCCCAAAGCGCAATTTGATAGACTAAAAAAGAAAGAAAAGAATTTACTAATGAATTCAGGCTTTTAATAAAAGAACGTAAAAATATATATATATATATATGTCACATACAAACGGCAATAAATAGTCCCACTATTGAAAATCTCGTATATTTTTGTAAGGCACGACAAAGAGTAACAAATATGGGAAGAAATCCAAGCGTAAAAAAGAAATTCCAATGTACTCCATATTCTGTAACATGTTCCTATACCATAATAAAAAATTAAATAAAAAAATTAAACTAAAAAATATATACATAAATTAAGAACATTAAATTTTAATATTACCTGATAATCGACTCCTTTAACCATAATTAATCTTATAAATCCAAGTAATAAAAGTGGAAAGGCTTGTTTTACAGCCTTAAATAATTGCCCTTTAAGTGATTTAAATCTATTTTCAGGTTTCTTTAAGAATGGTCTCGCAGCAACAATACCTGAAGAAAATACAAAAGACCCGACCCCCAAATCCATCTGTTCTCAATGGTGAATATAAGAAGAATATTATTATGACGTGATTGTAGACTCTAGATAAAGAATGAAAAATTTATTTCTTACCAAAGAAGTTCCAAATGTTTCAACCTTTGCAAATCTTCTCGGAAAAACAAAAAAATCAACTGCTAAAATTGATATGCAAGTTAAAATCATCATACTGGCTCTATAAATACTAAGAAAAGGTTTTCTTTGACTCCTTTCTATTTTGATTTTAGAATTTTCATCGTCATCTAGTCCCTCTTTAATAATTAACCCTTCTAATCCATCATTTTCTTCCTCATCATCTGATCCCTTTTCCCATTTACTCCTTTTTTTTAATTTTTCTTGTTCCTCTATACTTGGTTTTGGTGCAAATTTATAATTAACAAAAATCGACAAAGAAAGGAATAGCGCATTTATATAAAAGGTGTAGGACGATAATATTGTACAAGCCAATACACTTGGCAATACTATGATTATAAATTCTAAAATTAAAGTTCCTGTATTGTTTGTTGTATAATTAAATGATTTTGTATATTTTGATAAAGCTGACCAAATGATATATGATGACTACAATAAAAAATAAAATAAAATAAATATAAATTATTATGTTCGTTTTTGATTAATAATAACGGAAATTTCTTACTAAAAGAACTCCACAAACGGAATTAATTTCCCATGTAGAACCACCACTATGACCAGTAACCCAATCTTCTTTTTCCTTCTTATACGCTATTTCATCAAAATCATCCATTTTATTAATACGAAAAAAAATTTTTCATTGAAAATCTCGTCTATTTATATATTTTTTCACGTATCACGAACTTATAATGTGTCACAACCGTCACAACCTCAGCATTTATATGTTATTATTGGACAAAACCAATTACACGGACTTCCGCCATTTCCGCCAACTAAGCAATGTGTAATAAAAACCAATAATGATAACGAGAAATAAACCTTCGCGTACAAATTTAGCGATAAAATGGAATCATATATTTATATATATAGCTTGTAAGTCCTAGTCAATTGATTCCTCAATTTTATTTTTTTTTTTATAAAACAAAACTACTAAGTAAATATACATATTAACATAAAAATAAAGGAAAAAAAATAACCCCAGACCCCAGTCAATTCGCGGATTCAAGATAAGGATAGTGCTCGACATCATGCTTGTTTTTATCGTTATATAAAGGTTCAAATTTACCAAAATGGGATGAAAAAATTCCAGGTAAATAAGTTTTTAAAAATCTTTTCTGACAATCATCAAATCTATCATCGACTTCTTCAAATTTAAAAAAAAATTCATATAGTTTTGTGGGCGAAACTACAGGAAAACCTTGTACGGACTTTATTCTTTCGGCAAAAATTCTTTGAATATATTCTCCATGAGTAACGGAATATGAACAATTATGTCTATATTCTTGAATATTTAATTCCGATAAATTTCCTATAGCTAAAATATAGTCCAGATGTTTTGATAATAAAGATGATGACGCTCTATAAGACAATTTATGAAAATCTGGAGAAGTTTTAAATCTCGGTAAATTATTTAAAACGAGTTTTGAAGATTCTTTATAAACAAATTTAAAATCATATTGATCAGCTAAAGCGAATGCAATGAGCGGATTCTCCATATAGTGACATTGTAAGAATTCTTCTGAGGCTCCAATTACAACAACAATTTCATATTTATCTCCAATTTCTAAGAATGAAGCGACATTTTCCCAATTTATTCGAATATATTTTCTTGGATAAAGGAACGTAAGAAGATTTTCGAACGCTGCAGCAGAAGTATCAGTTAAAGTGAGACATGATACGTTATCATTGTTATCATTGTTGATATCAGATTTTGTGGCGTAAGCGAACATGTCTTCAAATACTCTTGAAGCCATAGCTAAAAAATTTTGATGAAGACGAAATACCGTGTGTTGAACAGTAACCAATATATCTCCGTCTTCATAATAATGAACTGTGCTTTGTTGAGTTTTTAACATTTTCAATAGTATGAGAGAGAAATACGTTATATTAAATTTTTCAAAAAAAATATGCTATAAATCTATTTATAAAGTAATTTTTTAGAGTATCTAATTTGGGAATGATTTCAGAAAATCGTAACCAAAATAGCAAGTCAATTTTAAACTATTATAAATAATTAAATCATCTGATTACTCTCGTGATTCTTAATTCTCATGATTTTTATTACCAAGAAAAGCCAAGTAAAAAAAAAAAAATATTCCAAGAAATTCTCCAAGCTAATCCAAGCTAATCTTTCAATTCTATGAACATATAATGCTCAGCATCTTTTTTTGATTTTTCATATTTTAATGGTTCAAAATTCCCAAAATGACTAACAAATTGTTCAGCCAAATAATCATTGAAAAATCTATAATCACATTCACTCCAAGTGCCGTTAATATAATCACTCCAAAATTCCATCAAACATTTTATTATGATGCTCATTGATTTTGATGGTGATAACATAATATTATTATTATTAGTATTATTCAACATTTCATATTTTTCAAAAAAAGTTTCATACCATTTATTAATTTCTTGTTCATGTTTTGTGAGAGAACATAAAGAATGATGTTTAAAATTTTTACGCTGTTTTAAAGAACGAATTGTTGTGATAGAAATGGTGAAATCGAGATACCTCTCAAATAAAGCAGATTTTGTCTTGTACGAGAGTAAAGGAAATTGAGAATTTTGACGATATTTTTGAAGTTCATTTAAGACCAATTTTGATGATTCTTTATAAACGATATTAAAATAATATCGATCAGATAATATCAAAGAAAATAGAGGATTTTCATGAAAATGAGATTCCAAGAATTTTTCTGCGGCTTCCAGAACAGAACTGAATTCATATTTATCGCCAATTCGACAAAATTCTTCAATATTATCCCACGTGATTGAAACAAATTTTTGCGGATAAATAAATGATAAGAAATTCTCAAAGACCAAAGATGAAGTATCCGTAATATTTATACGGGGTAGTTCATGTAATTCATCCGCCATGTACGAAGTAGCACAGGAGAACATGTCACGAAATACTTTTGATGCCATGGACAAGTAATTCTGATGAAGACAAAAGGCGGTATCTTGTACGATTAAAATGACATCTCCATCTTCATAATAATGTAAAGAACTTTTTTGAGACATCATGGAAGATAGAAAAAAAGAAAGATAAATATTACCCAAATTGATGAATTTACTATTTAGTGATAAATAAATCATTAAATTTATCATACCACGAGTATATAAATTTCTGCGCCACGGCGTAGTAAATTAATAAATTAATAATTAATGCGGTATCTCCGGGATAAAGTTAATAATGATCATCAAATGTTTTCTTAATTTATGTAGTGGAAATCGTATGGATATATTTATATATTTTGTACTTTTTGTACTTTTGTAATTTTGTTAAATTTTACCGTTTTCAGCGTGGAATCTACAAAATAAAGATTATTCCCTAATAAAATATTAATTCGTTTTTTAATTCGTCTACGATAAAAAATATGAATCATCTTTTATGTAGTGTGATATTACTTTAATTTGTGTTAAGAAATGTACAAATAGTATTATGATGAAGTGTAAAGATATGCTATAATTGTTTGCTTTAAAGTAAACAAATCCGCAAACAATAGTTAAAAATATATATATGTATACTTATTTTTACAAGTTCAAAGTGATCGAAGACTAACTTTTTATATTAAGTTAAACCAATCGTTTATTTGTGCATTTTAAAAAAAGACCTTTAAGCTAGTACAATAAATTAAGATTGTAAAATGGTTTCTTTTTACAGAAAAAGTGTAACTTTAATATTTCGTCTAAAAATTTTACCTTAACGAACCTTTTTTTTTTGAAGTTTAGATCCGCTCTTTCCTGAAAAAAAAAAAACTTTTTTCATTCCCTATAATTATTAATCCTTTTCAGATACTTAATTATAAAAATTTTCGACTTCCATTTTTTTTTTTTTTTTTTTTTTTTAAAAAAAAAAAAA
>QZLH01000097.1:44027-98663 GCA_003833135.1 Oehlia diaphana | reverse complement strand
ATCAAAGTCGTGAAACGTTAACTTTAACCCCTCAAAAAAAAAAAAACCAAAAATATCGAAGATCATTTAAAATAATTTTTTAAATTGATTTAATTTTTTTTTTTTTATTTTTTTTTTTTTTTTTAATTTTTTTTTTTTTTTTTTTTTTTTTTTTTTTTAATCGCAAAGGATATAATGTAACAATTTTAGCATATGGTCAAACTTCATCAGGTAAAACACATACGATGGGAACAAATGATAATCCTTCTATACCATCAGAATCTAAAGGAATAATTCCTCGTGCTATGGAGACACTTTTCTCTCTTATGAATTTTTCCCAATATAAAATGAGACAATTTACAATCAAAGTTTCATTCGTTGAAATTTATAATGAAGAATTAATTGATTTATTGGGTGAACAAAATGTTGATGGAGAAAGGCCTCAAGTAATGATTCGAGAAGATTCAAAGGGAAACATTCTTTGGAGTGGATTACAAGAAATAAAAGTTAATAATGTTGAAGAAGTTATGACGTGAGTACAATGATCTTTCTTTTTTTTTTTCTAAAAAAAAAAATAATTTATTTAAATAAATTTCATATACCCACATTATATAGTACTCTAGCCCGTGGATCTTTAAATAGACAAGTTGGTTCTACGGACATGAACTCACAATCTTCTAGATCACACGCTATATTTTCAGTTGTCATGTCACAACAACAGAAATCATTAAGTTCACCAATGTCTCCAACTAATAGTAATTCTGGAACACCACGAATGAATGGATCTCGTCCTCCATCAAGAACACAACAAAGGATGAGTAAACGTTTAGATGATGTTGAAAATATGACAATAACGAGTAAATTCAATTTTGTGGATTTGGCGGGTAGTGAACGAGTAAGTTGTTTAGATATAATTTATATTATTATAATGATTATTATAATTTATATTTATGTTTTTTTTGTAGCTGAAACGTACTTCCGCAGTTGGAGATCGTGCAAAAGAGGGTATTTCGATTAATTCAGGTTTATTAGCTTTGGGAAATGTAATATCTGCCTTAGGAGATCCTAATAAAGCAAAACATACTACACATGTACCATACAGAGATTCTAAACTTACTCGTCTATTACAAGATTCCCTTGGTGGTAATGCACGTACATTGATGATCGCATGCGTTTCACCAACCGAGTATAACTTAAATGAAACTATAAATACACTTAAATATGCTAATCGAGCACGTAATATTAAAAATTCAGCAACTATAAATCAAGAAGAAACGGGATGGAATGATTTAGAACACTTACAATCTTTAGTGATGAAACTTAGATCAGAAATTAAATCTTTAAAATCTAATTCGGAAAGTTTTTATGATGATACGTACTCGATTGAATCCGGTCGAAGTACTCCAATTAATTTTCAAAGAGGAGATAGTTCTAAAAGATCATCTCTTAATAATGTTGAAACAAAAAGTTCTTCAAAAAAGAACAAGGATATTGATTTATTAGAAGACCAACTGCGAGATTTGCAACGTTCTTATTCCGAACTATCACAAAAATATGCCATGACAAGTGCCGAACTTGCTTTACATCAAGATATCGATTTCACAAAACCCAATAATGGACAATCATCAAATCAATTGGACGTTATCAAAGAGGAAGAAGAAGATTTGTCATCATCCGCTGAATTTCGAAAAGCTGTAGAACCTATAATTGAAGAATATGAAAAATCTATTACTTCACTTGAAAGTCAGCTTGCCTTATCACGTGCTGCCGCAAGTCATACCGAAACCATCATGCAAGATCAAGAGAGTAAATTAGAATACGCTGAACAAATTAATGATCAGAACTTTAATTTAATAAACGATCTTAAGGGTAAAGTTGCAAATTTTAGTCAACGTGAAACTGTAAATGAACAATATATTAAAGAGCTTGAATTCCGGCTTGAAAATTATACCAAAGAACAAAATAAGGATCAAGAAAAAATCAATGAATTAAAAAATATTATTTCTCAATTGAAAACGAATGGAACAAATACTCAATGTTATATTACTGAACTGGAAACACGTCTTTCATCTAGTGATCAACAAGTTACGAAATTTGAGGAGACTGTTGAAAAACTTGAAAAAAAGTTACAACAAAGGGAGGAAGCTTTTCTTGAGTTAGAATCAAAAATGAAATCTTCCTATACTGAAGAAGACATGAGATTATTAAGAGATGAACTTGAAGAACGTGATCATAGAATTTTGCAACTTGAAAAGAAAGTTGATGAACTAGTACATGAATTAGAATTATTAAGAAGATTACAAGATAATGGAAGTAAAGATGACACTGATTTAACGTCAGATAACCTAGTATCATTATCACATTCTTCAACGTCGCTTAATTCAACATCCACGAATAATCAAGAAAAATTAATTATTTCAACCCTTGAAACAAAAGTAGAAGAATTACAAAAAGTAAATGAGCAAACTCTAATTGAATTTGATGATATCAAAACTAGATATGAGGGATGTTTACAAGAAATTCATGAACTTCAAAATCAACTGATTGAGGCAAGACTGAATCATTCGGATTTATTCGATTCCTCTCCTTCTAGTCCAACAACTCCAATGTCTCCATCAACGCCATCTCCCAATTCTTTAAGAACGCCTACATTACATCGTAGGGCTATATCCTTATCAACAGAGATGAATAATAAAGAGAAGAAAGATCTTACTCATGAAGCAGTTGTTCAAAAACTTATGAAAGAAATTCAGCAACTTGAATTATTATATGATGATAAATCGAATGGTTTGGAAGTTTTTAAACAAGGATTCGCACGTTTAGAGATTACTCATCGAGAAACTTTGGAAGTTGTAGAAGAACTTAGGGAAGAAATAAAGAAACGTGATACATTAGCTCAATTGGAGGTTATGTCAGTAATTACGCATAATAATGGTGATATAAATGAAATAGCTGAAATTGATGAAAATGAAATAATAAAACGTCTACGTGAAGAAGTAGAAAATCTTCGAGAAGAACAAAAACGTGTACTTGAAACTATTTCTGAACGTGAAAAAGAAATTCGTGAAAAAGGTATCCAAGTTGTAAAATTAGTATCAAATATCCGTGAACTTCGCGAGAAATTATGTTTAATAATTGAAGAGGATCAAAAGAAAACAGATGAAAACAACGAAGAAAATAAAAACCTTATTAACGATTTACAAACTAAAGTTAAAGATTTGGAACAGCAACTTGAAAAAGCACAAGAAGAACATAAACAAAATGATTCCTCAAAAAAGTCAGAAAATAATCAAGAGTCTCAACAGAAACTGGAAGAGGAAGCTGATGAAGAGATTATTGCTCTTAAATTAAAGGTAGAAAAACTCCAAGCTGAAATTGAAACAAAGAGCCATACAATCGCGGTCCTTTTACTACCAACTGTTGAATTACAAGATAAAATTCGTAATTTAGAAATTGAACTTCATGAAGTTAGACAGATTCATCGCAAAGTTCTTGAAGAGAAGAATAGCATAGTAATAACCAATTCTGAAATGACTAAAGAAAATGAAATTATAACCCCAGATGAAAACATTAAAGAATTAGAAGATAAAATTCAAAAACTTGAAAGTCAGTTAACAAAAGCCAAAGAAGCACAATATTTACGAACTTCACGAATTACAATGAAACCCACACGAATAGCTCTTGAGAATCTTCAAGAAAACCTTTCAATACAAAATGAACAAAAATTAATGATAGAGTTGCAATCTGAACTTGATAAACTTAAGTCGGATATTAAAGAGAAATATGAACTTATTGAAACTTTGAAAAAAGATTTAGTTGATAAAGACGTTATACAACAAAAATTAAGTGAAAAGGAAGCTGAAGCATCATCATTAAGATTACAGCTTTCTGAAATTAAGAGTCGCGATGAAGAAATGCAAAAACAAATGAAACAATTTCAAACTGACATGGAGAAACTTGAAAGTAATAAAAGTACCAATGAAGCTTTACAATCCGAGTTAGAAAGCGTAAAGAAAGAACTAAGAAATTCTAAAGAAAAAGAATCTTTTGCGATAGAACGTTTGAAAATGTTGGATGCTGAAGAAACGAAAATCCGACAAGAAATGAAACGTTTACGTCATGTTGAACTTTTGCAAAAGGAAAGAATTACAGTTTTAGAATCTCGATACTCAAGACAAAGTTTTGGCCGGTTTAATGATGATGTTTTCAAATTAAAAAATGAATTAATGACGTCAAAAGAAACAGAAAGTTTACAACAAAAGAAAATTATTGACCTTGAATCGAAACTTGAAAAATCAATAAAGGACTATAAATCGTTAAGGACGAAGATTGATTATGTTAAATCCAAAATATTAGCGAACCGTAATAATATTATTGAAAAGGAAAATCAATTAGCTAATGAAACGTCAGTTAAGACAAAAAAATTAAGAGAAGAAATTGAAAATTTACGTGCCCAAGAAACTAAAAATCTTAAAAAAATCGAAACTCTTGAAGCTCAATTAGCTCGTGCACAAAAGGACAATGATGTTACTCCACTAAAAGATGAACTATCTGAATTAAGAAAAATTAAATCTAATTTAGAGAAGACAGTTCAAAATCTAGAATCTAAGCTTTCAATAGCAAAGAAAGAATCTGAAAAATTGGAAATGATTAAAGATGAGATTAAACTATTAAAAGAATTAGATTCAGGTCAAAAGTCTACCATTGAACGATTACAACTTCAACTTCAAGAAACGACTCTTTCCAAAGATTCTCTTATCAAAGAATTAGATAGTGTTAGAAAAGATCTTGGTTCACAAATTTCTACATTAGAAGACGAACTTAAAGATGCGAAAGTTGAATTAAGTTTAGAAACCGAAAAATACGATTCCAGTACGAAAAAACTTGAAGATTTATCCAAAACATTGAAAGATACACAAGACGAGGGAGATAAGAAGATCAAAAAATTGGAAGGTGAAATCGAACAATTAAGAACTTCTGGGCAGAAAGATATTACTACACTTCGAAATCAATTAACAAGTTCTAAACTTGAAATGGAAACACAGAATGAACTTTTGGCAAAACTCGGAAAGAAGATGAAAAATATCGAAAAAGAACGAGATCAATATGTTTTACGTAATAAAGAGTTAACAGAGATTCTCGAATTTAAGGAAATAGAACAAAAAGAAGCGGTTTCAAACTTAGAATCCATCATAAGAAATCTTCAAATGCAACTCGTTGAAGCAGAGAATGCATCACAAATTGATATGAAAACAATCAAAAGACTTAGGGATAAACTTGCTACAGTCGAAGCACAATTGAAAAGGGCAAAAGTTACAGATCAAAAACGTACTCAAGTAATAAGTGAACTTGAAAGTAATTTAAAGGAAATAAATTGTACTTTGATTGAAAAAGAACAAACATTGTCTACGCAAAATTCCCTTATTCAAGAGCTAGAAGAGACTGTTCAAAAGATTCAAACTAAGCTTGAAAATGCAAAAAAGTCTAAAGATACTGAATACGAACGTGTTAAAGAATTAGAATTGAAACTTGATGAATTTAAAATTAAATATGAAGGAAGTAATTTAGACGAACTTAATGATAATTTGAACACAATTAAGAATGAGCTTGAAAAAGTTAGAAATTCTGAAGCTGAAAAAACCGAACTAGTTAAATCACTTGAATCACAACTCAAAGAAGCAATAATTAATAGGGATCAGGAAATTTCTAAACTTCAGGAAGCAACAGCTGAAATTGAAGTTCTTAAAAAACAATATGAACAATTAAAAAATCAAATTAGTGAAAATGATGATTCATCTTTACAAAATAATAATCCAGATAATTCTAGTATAATTGAAAATTTAACAAAACAGCTTAAAGAGGCTAGAAATGAATCAAAAATGCATCGCGAACGTGTTGAAGAATTAGAAAATATAACAAAACAACTTGAATCCGATAAATCAGATCAAATGAAAACGAATGAAAATTTATTACAACAAGTCGAACAACTTCAAAAGGAATTAGGTTCTCTAGCGGAAGAATTTTCTAATCCTAACACAAAACATGAAGACGCTGATGTGCTTTCAAATGAACAAAAGAAACCGGAAAATGACACAAATAAAACAAAATCAAGACGTTCAATAATTTTTAACAGGAATTTATCTCTCAAAAAATCAAAAAACAAAGATGATGAATCATCTAATTTAGCATTTGCAAAATTAACTGAAGTTAATAATAGTCTACGTAAAACCAATGAAAATCTTACATCAAAAATTATACAAGCTCAAACTCGAATGAATGCCTTAAGTGAAAAGATTAAACATTTGGAAAGTGAGCTTATGAGTATCAAACTTTTCGAAAATGATGTTTCTAATAGCGATGGATCAGTCAAAAATCTTAAAGAAAAGATCCGAGAACTTGAAGCCGAAAAAGAAGGTTTGGAACAAGCTAATTCTGTGTCTAATGAAGAACGAAGTAAACTTGATCAAAAGATAAAATCTTTGTTAGAACAATTAGAGTCAGTAGGAAAGGATGGAAATGAAACCGCTTTACAACTTTCCACATTAAATAACAAAATAATTGAGCTCGAAAATGAAGTATCTAGTCTAAAACAACAATCTACAACAAACACAACAGAAATGGAAAAAGAAATTTCACAATTGTTGGAAATTAATGAAAAATTAGGAAAAGAAGTTCAAAAAAATGAAATCAAGAATACCGTAAAGCGCAATTCAATGCCAACTCAAGAATCGGAACCAACCTCCCCTACACGTCCAAGAACCACGAGCCTTGACGGTTCATTACAAACAAAACTGTTGCAACAAGAAAATGCTATTATGGAACAAGAAAATCTTATTAAAATTCTTAAAGAGAAAATATTTGAACTTGAAACTCGCACAGATGATGATTCATCATATGATGCATCTTCAAACAGTGGAATGCTTGATCTTGACGCTGTCGGTGCCGTTGGTGGTTTCCGCAGATCGGCATCAAATCTTTCAGAAACTGCGAAGAAAAAGAATAAAAAATCAAACGTTGCTTCAGTTGCGAATTATCCAATGACTCCTCCACCTACACCGCCACCATCTCATTCTTTATCATCGTTACTAATGGCAAATTCACCAACAAGTCCAGGTTCAAGGTCACCCACACATGGATTTGGCGCACTTAGTCCACCTCCAAGAAATTTTAACTCGCCTACACCTGGCTTTGACATTAATAATGCTCAGCCGGCGGAACTTGTGCAAGAGATTCAAAAATTACATAGAAAAATTGTCAAGATAGAAGGCGATAATATCGAAAACAGCGATCACATCGGAAATCTAGAGAGTTCATTGAAGGAAAATGAAACAAATCTACGCGTTGCAAAACAACAATTGCAAATATTACAGCGCGAAAAGACAGATCTTTTAGATCAAATAAAGAAATTGAGATCACAACTAGATGAGACCACCGCATTATTTGAAAATGCGAAATCATCTGTACAAGAAGAAAAGAAAGTTATAGAAAATGTATTGGAAGAAGAAAGAAGAGCAAAAGAAAACGCTGAAAAAGCGAGACGACAGCTTGAAAACCAAATGGAAGAACTTATGGCTAAGAGAAGCAAATTCATGTGCTTCTGAAATTATTATATTCTTTATTATAATTTTATTTTTTTTTTTAAAAAAAAAAGAAAAAAATTTTTATTAATTGATAATTCATTCTTAGGATTTTCTTTTTTTAGTAATATAAACAATAATTTAGTAATTTAAATTTTATTATCTACTTTTATTTATCCGTTTTTTTTTAAAAAAATAAAAATATCTCATCATTGAATTGTACAGTAATTTGAAAATTAGTATTTATTATTTCATTGACTATTATTTTTATATTATATAAAAACACTATTTGTGTAATTGAATACTTATCTTACAAAATAAAATGCGTGGCAATCCAAGTAAACAACATATCACAGAATTCAAATGCATACAGTGTTCTCCTCAAAGAATAGAAATAAAAAAGGTAACACTTGACGGACGGACACGAAAATCCAATAGCGGCATGGCAGGCTAAATTTGGTATAGTGTAAGATGTCTTGGCATGTTCCAGTTTGATTATTATAAATTAGTTTTAATTGGTATATTTATTCTTAAAATGATGAATTATAAAAAAATTTAATTATTACATGATATAGTAGTAACGAATGCCAAGAAATGATCTTCCACATGGCGCGTATTTATTTATGTGACAATTTTAAAAAAAAAATAAATATTGAAAAAAGTTAACAGACACAGAATTTGATCAAAATTGAAAGTAGATTTTCATAATTTTTTTTTGAAAGAAGTTACTTCGGTTAAGGATTATCAATATGAATTGATACACTGAAACCAACAAATTAATATTTTAAATTCGGATTTTATAACTAAATCAAAATATCTTGAATATCTTGTTAACTAAAAATATCGAATGACTCCTTTTTTTCATATATCAAAGTCGTGAAACGTTAACTTTAACCCCTCAAAAAAAAAAAAACCAACAATATCGAAGATCATTTAAAATAATTTCTTAAATTGATTTAATTATTTCTTTATTAGTTCTTTTTTTTTCATAAATATTAATTACGTATAAAAAAAAAAAAAAAATCCTTTACATATATTAATAAAATAAGTATTGAAGTCTAAAAATTATTTTTGTGTCATATAATTAATTCTATTATACATAATTTATTTTTCAACATCATCATCATCATCATCAAACTGATTATTATGCACTAAGAGTGAATTAAATTCATAATTATTTGATGTTGGAGAATCTTGATTTGTATTCAAAACGGTACGTCCAGTTTGTGACATTGAATTATTAAGTGGAAGTGTATTATGATTATTAGTTAATTTATCATATTTTTCATAGTCAGGTTCGCCATCATTTTTTCCTGATCTCCAATAAAGATCAATAAGTAAATTGACACCAAGGAACATAAGAAAAGAAATTGCGACGTGAATTAAACTATAAGAATATGGATCAATGATTTCAGCATCCAAATAGTAGATTTGCTCCTCATTCGCTCCCATGAACAACAAACCGGAGAGAATCAAAAGCTTTTTATGGCATAAAAAAATTTTATTAATATTTTGGCATAACCACCTTTAAAGAACATTAAATGAATTATTATATTTACGTATGGAGGCAATTGTTGGAAAATCTTGATTGGTCCATTATCTTTTGCAAAAAAGCAAACTTCAACTATTCTCGCCAATCCTGCACTCATTAACGCATAACCAAAATTTGCATGAAGTTTGGTGGATGTTTCCGATGCTTGGCCATGAGCACTCATGGCGAAACCGGTAAAAAAGATTATGAGTCCTGGGATGATGCTTCTCTTTCCATTTCTTGAGAGATAAATTCCAACCATGCCACCAGCCCACCACATTATTCCAAGTGAAGTATGTTGATAATCTTTATGGGACCATGGCTTTATAAAAAAAGAAAAAAAAAGATAAATTTAAAAAATATTGTAATAATAAAGTTGATTATTTACATTAAACACTTACTGAGTTCCATCTAAGAAACAAATCAGATGCAATAAAAGAATTTATCGTGAGTAAAAGATATTATTATAAAATTAATATATTTAAATACAAACCTGTGTTCTGTCCATGTGTTTACGAATCCCCAAACTGTAATCATGCAACTATCAAAATAATCTTGTGATTTACCCTTGCTTCGAAGCCATTCACTTCCAAACCTTAAGGACAATATCAACAAGATACCATAACCAATAAATGAAGATCCCATAATAAAATGTGCAAGACATTGACCTATATGGTCGTCTCTATTAATTTTTTTTTTTAAAAAAAAAAATAAATAAAATAAAATTTGTTAATAAAAATATTTCGATTTTATAACACAAAAAATTTCTACTCACCGACACCATCCAACTGCAGTTATAACCCCGAATACCATTTGTATGTAACCAATAAAAGGTACAATTATTCCAATGATCTGATGGAATTTAACAGCAATTGGTCTAATTCGTTTATTAAACCCTTTTTCTAAATGTAATTTTAAGTATATACCAAGAATAATTTGACAGGTCAAAGTAAAGATAACAGTCGAACCAAAAGCACTATGAACATTATCCCCACTAAATTCTCTTCCTCCATGAGCATGACCAAGGATAAAGCCAATCAATACTAATACTGCTCCTGATATTTGAACGGGAACATGCCACCTAGATTTACTAATTCCCAAAACCATACCTTTTTAAATTTAAATTAATGGTTATTGTTTGGATCAATTAAAACAAAGTTTTTATTTTTTTCTTTAAATATATTTTCATACCTGTTGGGAATATTATCCCAAACGCTAAAAACATAAAAAGTATATGCGTCCATAAGGTTCCGTCAATAGGATCATTAGTTGCACCAACACTCAAAATTTCGTGAGGATGTGCATAAACGTTCCTTGACAAAAGTGAAAGGGTTATAGAAGAAACAATAAACTTTGATAGAGTCATTTTAATTAGAATCGTCTCAAATATTTTAAGATCAAAAAAAAGGTTTATCTCAAAATACCGCATAAGTGCATTTATTTATATATATGTCAAGTTCTGAAAAATTTGCAATAAAACTTCCAATCAAATCACATTACGAAATTACCAAAAAAATCAGTTCCAAAAAAGTAAATCCAATAAATATTCTATTTATATTTCCACGATTTCAACCCAGCAGCCACAATATCGTACTACATAAATTGCGTGGAGTATTCACATCTCATGTGATATAATGTTATGATGAAAAAATGTAAATATATTTATTTAATTGACTTTTGAAAACTATACAAATTATTTTCTTAAAATAACTGAAAAGATGTAACTTCAGTTTTAGTCCTTAATAAACTATCCAGTAAATAAAATAATACAACAATACAATAAAATATTAATCAAAGAATTCTTTTTTTCAATATTATATATGTCGGAATAATACAGTTCATATATTACACATCTCCGGACATGTAAAGAAAAAATGATTGGAGAAATCGAATTATTATATACAATAGTTTACTATGTCTGTAAATAACACGGAAATTTTAAAATCTCGCAATTCAGCAGGGGTTAGAAGATTTTCGAGAATGATACATTACGATTGAAGGTGAACTTAGAGGTCGTGCATATCCATTTTATTTTAAAAGTAGTCCACATTTATTACCTTATGGTATCAAAAATACACGAAATTAATATTACGAAAGTATGTAAATTTAAAAATATGCATTATGACATTCATAATATAAAAAACTTACAAAGTGAGGAACTTACAAAGTTTTTGACCTTCCAGTCCTCTCCAACAAGGAGAATTACGTGTACCGCAATTGTAACACGCGAATTCTTGTTCTGGACGTTGTGATCGCATAAGACGGATGGTTCCGTCCGGAGCAATTTCTGTCGGACGATGAACTCCTTTGTTTTTTAAACTTTTAATAAATATAATAATTTATACATTACGTTATAAATTATTATGTATTATAATAAATTGGTTATATAGAAATTTTGAAATTTAAACCTACTAAAGTCCACAAGCATTACATAGCAAAGCGATTCCATACAAATCACGTCTCCAAGCAGGAGTATCGAATACTCCACAATTTGAACAATGAGCGATCTCACCCTGACAAATTTCATCGGTAGAAGTGGGAGATGACAAGGAAGGAAACGTATGTGAATAATCAGATTCTGGTTTTCTACCTCTTTTTTTCTTCCCCTTATTAGGATGTGCTTCTGCCAAGATCATATAATCTCTCGTGACTAATGGAGCATTGGACACATGATTTTCTCCAAATATCTGCTGCGTCAAATTTTCATATCCCAAAGCAGGTGTGCTTCCAGAAATTGTTCCATAGTAAGATGGTATATGGCAAGCCGTTTGTGTTTGTACAGCTTCTTCATTCCAATACAATGCCTGACAATTTGAAACTGGATTATTCCCAACAGGTAAAGATGATGTATAAGGTTGAACGTAATGCATTGTCATGTTATTATGATAATTCAATAAGCTTGGATCAATTCTGGAGGTTGAATTTGAAGGAAAGGCCATTACATAATCGGGATTATTCAAGGAATAATTTTGATTTCCGTTTCCATTGTTACTCGATAAGGTAGGAATATATTGATAAAAGTTTGGATAATATGCCCTTTCATTTAAATTAATTTCATTATTATTTTGTTCAAAATATCCTTTGATTGGTTTATAGGACATATTTTGTTCTTCAGTTGGAACGTTTGGAATCTTGTAAGTGATTCCTTCAACAGTTGAAGAAGAATCGGATATAGGTGAGAAACCCTTAACAGCCTTAACGGTTTTGACAGTGTTAACGGGAGAAGTTACGAAATTGTCTTGATTCCGCGTATATCGCTGATATTTGATTTTATAGCCGTTAAATTCATTCGACGTATTTTTTGTCTCTTCTACCGTTTCTAAATATTCTTTATTTCTCGACATTCGTTAAAGTTAAAAAAATCTAAGCAATATAGAAAAAGAATGTATAATCAGAACAAGGAAACTTTTTTTTTTTGTTCTGTAATTATAAATTAGACTCGTAATAAAACTAAATAAACTCACAATAACTACAATAACTACAATAACTGTTGATACTCAAAATTGCGATTCTTTAGCTTGTTATATTAAATCACTATAAGCCACGTGATAAAAGAAGATTGTTGACTCCTTCCACCAGAAAAAGTTGAATTTTTCAAATTCAGAGAGGAGAAAGGTAATAAATTTATATAAAGAGAATTATAGGTCCAATTTTACGGAATTAAAAAAAAAAATAATAATAATTATTATGTTTAAATATATTATTCGTTAAATTACAGGTATCTTTGGTAATATTTTCTTTTTTAACGTCCCATCAATTCATCAATCGTTCTTTAGTATTATTATTATTGTAATATATGTTTAAGGGTGACGTAAATTTGAGTATGTGAGTTTAAAAAAATTGATGCATAGTGATCAATAATTTACTGTTTAACACTTGGAAGAAAAAAATATATAATAATTGTATCGATATTAATGCAAATTATGCAAATTATGATATCAAACTTAAGGTTAGAGAAATTTATTAATTATTTAATCTTTTCAAAATTTCGCGTAAAGCATTATACGGAGCATGTCAATGCTGTACGTTCAAATCTATTTTTGTCATTCATTATTCCTGAGTATAATAATCCCAAATTGTGTATTATAACAAATTCATTTTGTTAAGGTTTGTATAAATTCTCCACTGCAAGTCCACATGACGCATATTAAGAAAGTTTTTAATACTTGCATATTTTAACTGTTAAGTGATAAACATTTTTAACTTCCCGCTATAAAATCACATGATAGACTTTTCAAATTATCAGAAATTTCTTAATACAAAATATTTAGGTTTTTATAATTGAAAACATTTCTTGATCCCTTATTTTTATCATTTTTTACGTGATATGGTTTAAAAAACTTGTTTTATTAATTAAGTTTAGATCCTGATCTTGAAATTAACAAGAAACATTTCTGTAAGAAAAAAAATGTTTTCATTTTATTAATATCATCCCGTCGTTTTTGATTATGGTTAGATGACATTTTGTTTATGTTCTCGTGATCGTGATCGACACTACATATCACGTGCTTTTAAAAAAATGTTTATTTAGTTCGAACTGAAAACAGTTTTTTCTTTTTTGTTTAATAAAATAAATTCTTTATGATAATTAAATTATGAGCTCTAAAAGACCCCGAAGAGGTAATAAACAATGATTCATAAATCTGAAAAATCTCTATTTATTGATTTTTCTTTTTTATTGTAGGTAAAAGATCAAAAACATGGGACGAATCGACTTATGACCCATCAAATCAAGAAGATGATGAGGATGAAGATATGGAAGATGAATATGAAAGAGAATTTGAAGTGGATGAAGAATTAGAAGAAGATGAAGAAGATGAAGATGTTGAAATGACGGTACCCGAAGTTGAAATTGAAGAAACCGAAGAAGAAGTGGAAATTGATGACTTTTCAAGGCATAGACATGGTCAAATAGAAACTTATGAAGTTGATTCCATAATTCAAAAAAAATTTGAAAATGTAAAGAAAAAAAATTCTTTTGAACTATTACTATAAAATATCATTATGTTGTTAATTCTCTATTGCCTTTTTTTTTTTATCATAGGGTCGTGAAATGTTTCTAGTTCAATGGAAAGGTTATACCAAACCTACGTGAGTAAATCGTTCGATTTACTTATATAATCACAAAATTGATTATTAATTCACGTTAATTTTTTAGATGGGAACCGCGTGAAAATCTTGATAATTGTACTGAAGCGTTAGATAGTTTTTTTAGTTTAATTAAAGATGCTGATTTTGATTCGAAATCAGAGTCCGATTTAAAGCATGAAAAATGGAGGTCATCTATTAAAGAAGCTTACGAAACAAGTAAAAAATTTGATTATGAGATTTATGAAAAATATATTCTTAGACGAGGTCTCATTGAAGTTGGTGAGGGTTATAAGATTGAAAATGTTCCATTTGCTAATATTGCAAGTAGTGCAAGTAGACAGAATAGTATTTCTTCTTTGAAAGGTTAATTAATTAATGCAATTAGCTTAATTATTAATGCCAAACTTAGATATTATCAAATGTAATTTTTGAATCGATTCATTATATATAACTGCTATCATCGCATTTTTGTTGACGAAATATTATTTAGTCAACTTCGGTATTGATTGTTCGATCATTTCAACATTAGAACTACAATATCACTGAATATCCTACATATCAACTTGATGGAGTAGGTACAAATTATACGTGGTTACAGGCGTGCATCGGTGATGTTATAGATGGATTTCATGATTTATACAGGAATGAGTTTTATATATAATAATACAATTTTCTGGAATAAAATACTGTGATTCATTGATTATTTGAAAGCTAAGTGTATGGTTATATGAAAATTAGTATTTTTAGTGTTAATAAATAGAAGATTCTATCTCCGCATTTGATCATTATAAAAATTTTGTTAAATTAAATAACTTTCTATTTGGTGGATTTTCCTCTTTTTCTATAAATGGTATATTTTATTGATTGAAAAGTTATAATTCTAGTTCAAGTATGAAATTTAATCATTAATTATTAATAAATTATATCTCGATTTTTAACTCTATATTAATAAGAGAATGATTTAATGATATCGTGAATCCGGTGCACTCATGAATTTTTTGTAATCATATAGAAAATAGCAAATAACCAAAATATATAAATATGTGTATATATGAAAAACTATACATTTAATTTATGAAAAAATGGATCCTGTCCACTTTATCAAGACGAGAAAAATTTACAGTGTGAAAAAAAAAAATTGTCCATTCAATCTAAATCTATAATGCTGTTAGAAAAAAACAAGAGTTCTATTTAGGAATCTAATAGTTAACTGTTAAAGTAGATTAAAGTGAGAATAATATAAATCATGAATGAGGAACATTATGAGCCACAGAAGCTGGACGATTTTCCAATACACCTTTTGCTATGACATCAACCTTAATTTCGGCATTATTTATAGATTGTATTGTGACGATACCTTTAACTTCACCTTCCGCTCTTGGTTGGAAACGAACAGGAATAATAGAGAAACCTCCGGGTTTAACCACGACACTATTCATCGGAAGAGATAAAACAAATTTACCTCCAGGGCCAGTTGAAGTATCAACTTTACAAGTAAGTCTAATTGACTCTTTTGAAACGTTTGTTATTTTAATACCCATAGATCTTTGTTTACCGACTCTCGTAGGAGGCATTTTAATTTCAGATCCTTCAACTTCAAATTTCACTTCTTTTTTTGGAGGTTTATGTTTTTGTAGTAAGGCACTAAAAGTATTTTCTGTAGCGACTCCTTGAAATTTCATACTAACAGAATCAACCTCATTTGTACCAGCTTCAGAGGCATCTTCTAATACAAATGTTTGCATATAAGATCCAACACCTAAAGGACAAAAATGTACATCAACTCTTTCAGCATGTTTTGGACCTAGAAATCCTCTTGGTTTAGTTACTTTGAAAATATCATCTTCAACTTCTACTGCTGCATTTGTTGCTGTACCTAAACGACGAAACGTTGGTTTGCCAGCGGCAGTTAAACTCCAAGAGATCTGTTTTTCCGTTGGATTAAAAATATGAAAAACTCCAATCGTTAATTCACGTATATTAGCAGAAGGAAAATTGATTTCACCAGGAACACCAATATGTATAAAGTTTGCGCTAGTTAGTGGTTCTCTAAGTGGTCTCATTTCATGATGATCATTTTGTAAAAATCCTGTAGTATTTTTACGTTTAGAAATATCCGGAGTATTTGAACGACTTCTAGAAGCTGTTCGAGAACCTGTTGGAGTATAAGTGGATTCTCTATTCTTTCTTCGAGATATTCTATTGATGTCCGGAGTGTTCGAACGACTATTTATTCCTGTACGAGCAGGTGTAGAATGTGATCTTTTATTACTACTCCCGGAACCCTTTTCACTACTTGGAGTATTTGACCCACTACTAGTTTTTGAAGGCGTTATAAGTGACTCCGATGAGACATTTCCTATTTCAACTGCTGTTTTATCTGTATCCGGAGAATTTGGTCGCGTTTCATTGGAAGTCGTTGTCGTATTACTTTTAGGCTCTTCGACATTAGGCTTGGTTGATTCTGGAATAACTAGAGGAGAGTCGGTCGGGGAAGATGTGAGAATATTTGACTTCTCATCACTTTCCAGTATAGTTGGAAGGTTCGGTTCACTGGCAAAAAATTCCGCCGCATTAAAGCTTTGGCTATCTTCCATTATATCTTAAACTCAAAAAATAAAATATATATATATAAAAAAAAGAAATAGGAATCGATCAAGAAATTGCATATCGACACTTTTTTTATATCAGATGTAGTGCTATACTTGTTACACTCCCTTGGTGGCTTATAAGGATACAACACAATCAGGATTGTGCAGATAAATAAACCCCGTTTTGTAAAAGTTAGAAAGTTACGCAATGATTAATCAGACGATCCGAATTTAAACAGTTAATTTAAGATTCAAAATTAACCTTCTATGACAGTGTATGAGATTTACGGTAAATAAAGCCGACATCCACGAATCCTAATAATATGTCATAAAATGTATCGAATCTTTGGTGACTCATTACAAACAATCTTTTTATACTTATATAAAAGCCAAATTCATATAATATCACGAATTTTAACTGACGAGATAATTAAATCATGGCCGATAATACTGATCCTATTACTGCAATGACTGCTGGTTCCCGATCCGGTATCCTATATCTTCTATAAATGGATCGAGTGCTATTTTAACTTTATTAATCAATTTCTTATTGAAAATATTTTTAAATACAGCTGCACTTATAGATGAAGATATAGCATGTGCAGTTCCTGAACTTGCTTCTGGAAATTATAATTGTGTAAATCAAGATGTCGCTCATGCCATTCTTAAAGAAAAATTTGGAAAATATCATGAATATTACGAAACCATTAAGGTAATTTTTAAACATATTTGTTCTTTCATGATAATTATTCTAAATTTATATGAAATTATAAAGGATAAGGTTGTAAATTTTATGAGAGGAAGCATCAGTAAACAAAGCACTGCTGAAGACGAAAGTAAAGAAGCTATTAATGTTACTTTAAAGAAAAGTCCGTGATTAATTTTGTCATAATAAGATCTCATTTTATTAATTGAACAAATCTAGAATAAAATAATATTTTTTACAACCATAAGTCACATGACTTAATTTTTTCATACATAATCTTTTTCTGCTCCTCTTTTTTATTCAAATTTGCTATATATATCAAGAAGATAATTTTATTTTAATTACATTTATGGCATTCTACAATAATACAATACCCTATGATGAACTTATTTTATCTCCTTTGGTAAAAATTTGCTCACAATTGCCTTTATTGATTAATTCTTATCATTTTAAAGTAAAACGATAACCTTTTGAAGTTTATTAAGAATTCATTACCATTTAACATTATGTTAAAGAAACGCGATACAGACATACAATAGTTATTGGCTAATCAGATCGCTTACCATTCTTCAACCACTGTCGGTTAAATGATCTGCATGGTGCATTTCCATCTAGGTTCAAATAGATTTTTTTCACAAAAATTTCTACTTTGACCTTTTTCCCGGTGGAAATTATTTTTTTTTTATAAACAATGATTCACTTTATTCGTGTTACAAAATTTCAATCACATAATCTTATATTTAAAGAACACTATTTGACTAGATTATATACTACTAATAAAAAAAATTCGACAACCCTTGTATCTCGGTTGGATAAATTAAAGTTTTCTCTTGTAAATGATAAGAATCCTACTCTTTTACAAAAAAGAAATTTGAATCAAGATACTAATGCTGCAGGAGTATGGGATCCTTTTCCTGGTAATTTTTTGTTAATTTGTTTATATGTCCGCATTTGCTATTGAAATTATTTTTACGCTTCATTCGGATACGATTCATTAAAACAGATCCTTTTCAGCCAATTGTCGAATATTCTGCTGAAACCGCACTGGGTGATGATGATGATGAGAAATCTGATCCAAAAAAGAAAAGAAGATTGGTAGGCAAAATTGATTCTCGTCCTTTACCACCTCCAAAAAAATCTTTCATGTCACCTCGTGTAATGGATGCCGTTTTAACTACTGTAATGGGTTTAGCGGCTGTAGGTCTTGGTGGTGTGTTTTATCAAGCATGGTAAATAAATCAAGAAAAATTATTAATTTTAAATAAAAGATAAAATTTTTATATATATGAATTTTTTTTTTTAATAAGGTATGAATGGAATGAAAATCATAAGGTTATGTTATCATTTACAAGGCCAGCACCATTACTTAAATCAAGAACATCTGAATCATTTTTTGCTAGAGCAGAACAAAAAAAAATTGTAAATGTTGTGGCAGGTCATGGTTCGGCAAAGTATTATTTACTTGTAGGTGAAAGAGGAACAGGAAAAACTCAATTAATATTAAATGCAATGGAAAAAATTGGACATTATGGAGTTGTATTTTGTGAAGCTCATTCAGATAGTGAAGTTTTCAAAACAAGGTTAGGAAAAGCTTTAAATTATACGTATAGAGAAGACTATGTTGGTCAACTCTTTGCTAGAGAAGCGCCTGAAAGAGGTATGTTTTTTTATAAAAATCTTTTCTTTTGAATCCCTTTTATTTGAAATTTTATTAATTTTATTGAATTATATTATTTTTTAGGATCTGCGTTGTTAGATGTCGAGAAAGCATTAAATATGGTTGAAGCAGTCGCAATTAAATATGTCAAAAGAAGAGGTCGTCCGTTAGTTCTTATCATTAATAACATTCATTCATTTGGAGATGACGAAGAGGGTGAAGACTTGTTGGAACTTCTTCAACAACGTGCAGAATCATGGGCTGCTTCCAGACTGGTTACATTAATCTTCAACACTGATGATTATAGTGTATATGAACGGATGAGTAAGTTTAGTTCCTTTCATATAAATTCTGGTTATGTTCGATGGATTCTAATGATTTCACTTTGATTTAGAACGAGATGCATCTCGTATGGATACGATTAGAATTAATGAGTTGACACATGAAGAAGCAGTAAGATTATTGAAAGAAAAACGTCGAGGTCGCGAAACAGATGAAGAAATTGAAGATATTATTAAAAATCGTATTGGAGGTCGTCTTTCCTATGTAAATCGATTGGGAAGAGAAGAAAGTATCGAGGGTAAGTAAAAATAAAAGTATAAATTTTAAATTTCAAATAAATTAATTTTTTTTTAATAGATACCGCACGTCAACTTGAAAGTGAAGAACGATCATGGATTATAACTCAAATTGGATTAATTCCAGATTTTGAAGAAACAGCATTTGATAATCAAAAATATGCATCGTGTGCATGGAAATTAATTAAGGCTATAGTTAAATCTGAAGAAAAAAAATTACCAATAGATAAATGTAGAGTTATCACAGGGAACCCGAAATGGATAGAAATGTTAGATCATGATAATATTATTATGATTGATGATCATCATAATGTTAAAGCCGATTCAAAAATTTTACAAAATATTTTTGAAGATATAGTTAATTCGGAAGAGTTTGAAGAATTATTAGATAATGTTTGTGAAAGAGTTGAAGAAGTTGATAAAGAACAAAGAACAAGAGAATTGATATGGAGTAAAAAGAATGATCAAGTGATTAGATTTGGTCAACCAAAGAAAGGAGGTTGGCTCTGGTAATTTATATATAACTATTTTTTATTGTATATTTATATTTATTAGAATAGAGGTTAAATTTATTTATTTATTATATGAAAAAAAAAAAAAAAATTCCGATATTAGGAAATTTATGAGTCAATTGTTTTTTCTTGATGCTCTTTTTATTGTAAAGAACTTATAACCTCGTGAGATAATTACCTCATGAGATAATTACCTCATGAGATAATTACCTCGTGAGATAATTTTAATTTAACCTAGTGAGATAATCAACCAATAAAAGTTGTGCCGATCTACGATAGTTCTACGATCAGTATGATTATTCAGCAATATCTTGTAGAAACGTTTCTTCCCCATTACTGTATTATATATTTATTTTAACTTGTTTTTAAGGACTTTAAATTTGAAAATTATCAATAAAACTATATAAAAATTCAGATATAAAAAAGTTGTTTTCGTTTTTTCTTAAATTTAAACATGGGTTTGTTATCTTTGGGTACACCATTACCATGGGAAGAAGCAAAAAATTATGCGGATTATATTCGCCATCACGGTATAAAGCAATTTTTATGGATTTATCACAAATTAAAAGATAAACAAAACCATTGTTTATTATGGGGTGATGAGGTAAAAATTTAAATGATGGAAAATTTTTGATATTAGTATTTTCTTTTAATTTGATCGAATTTGATCTAATAGGTTGAATATATGGTAATTGCATTTGATGAAGAAAATAAGAACGCAAAATTATCTTTAAGATTATATGAAATTTTGAATGAATTACAAAAAGAGGAAGAAGCAGCTTTAAAAAATCCAAATTCTGAGTAAATTTTTCATCATACTCGCAGTTTTCTTTTGATTTATAATTTTTATACATTATTTAATTAAATAAATTAAATTTTAGTAAAATGGCTAAAACTTCATGGAAACCAGAATACGGGGCATATATGCTTGAGGGTACTCCAGGGGTACCATATGGAGGAACTTTGAAGGAATTACTTCAAGTTGAATCAAACATGAAGTATCGTAGACAACTTGCAGCAAAATATATGAAACCGAATGAAGTTCCAATTACTATAGCTAGTTTTCCAAGACTTGGTTGCCAAGGTCAATTTCTGGAGCCTCATTATGAACCAAAGGGTGAAGCTTCAAGAAGCTTATTTGTACCTGATGAAATAATTAATCCACATGCAAGATTCCCGTAAGTGGAGTTATTGTCATTACATAATATAAATCCTACGAAATTTGTTAAATTTTTTTTAATTTTGAAACATTATTAGGACATTAACTGCTAATATCCGAAAACGCAGAGGATCGAAAGTTGCAATTAATATGCCAATTTTTCATGATATAAAAACTCCAAAACCTTTTATAGATCCAGCAATTCCAAGAAATCGTAATTTATTTCCCGAAGACAAGGAGGCTGCTGAAGGCATGGCACTACCTGACCATATTTATATGGATGCCATGGTTTTTGGTATGGGTTGTTGTTGCCTTCAGATTACTTTTCAAGCTTGTAATATTGAAGAAGCAAGAAGACTTTATGATCAATTGGCTAATATAGGTCCTATAATGGTAAATAAAATCAATCTTATTCCGATTGTTTAATTTTATTGGAAATTAATTCATCTCTTATTTGTAGTTAGCTTTAACAGCAGCTGCTCCAATTTATAGAGGATATCTTTCAGACGTGGATTGTAGATGGAATGTTATAGCAGGCAGTGTTGATGATCGTACTAAAGAAGAACGTGGTCTAGAGGTTTTTAAACTTCGTAATTTTGCGGAAAAAAAAATTGAACAACATCTAGGAATTTTCATTTAAATATCTTTCTTCTCTCTTTAGCCTCTTAAAAATAATCGTTTTGTTATTAATAAATCTCGTTATGATTCAATTGATTGTTATATCTCTGCGGATAAGACATTTAAGCCTGAATATAATGATTTAGATTTAGTGTACGATAAAGAAATCTGTAAAAATTTGATGGATAATGGTTAGTAAATTTAAGATATATATATTTTTTTTAACATTTAAATATTAAGTGATAAATTTATTATTTGTAGGAATTGATGAACTTTTAGCTCGTCATGTAGCTCATTTGTTTATTAGAGATCCTTTAGTTATTTTTAAAGAATCATTGGAGGAACAGAATGACGAAAACGTTTCTGATCACTTTGAGGTATTTTACATTTGTTTCCATCTGATTTTATTTCATTATTAATCTATCTAAATTTGAGAAAAAAACTTTATCAGAACATACAATCAACAAATTGGCAAACAATGAGATTTAAACCTCCCCCACCTAATTCAAATATAGGTTGGAGAGTAGAATTTCGCAGTATGGAAATTCAAATCACAGATTTCGAAAATGCTGCATTTGCAGTATTTATTGTTTTATTAACTAGAGCAATCTTAAGCTATGGATTAAATTTTTATATTCCTATTTCAAAGGTAATTATTAATATTTATTTTATTACGATTTCTATTTAATTATTTGTAATAATAATTATTTTATAGGTTGATGAAAATATGAAAATGGCTCATAGAAGGGATGCCGTATTAAATGAGAACTTTTGGTTTAGAAAAAATGTGTTTGAAAAAAATATTATTATGCATGGCGATTACGTAAATGTAGATAATGGTATGTTTGATGTTGATATTTATTATTTTTTGTGATAATAATCTTTCAAACATTAATATTACATACAATATCCAATTTCAAGATAATATAAGCATACAGCAACAAAATGTATATAATGATAATAATTCATTAGGTAATAAGTCAATTTCCATTGAAGATGAATATGAACAAATGAGTATTGATAATATTATTAATGGAGATGTAGGTTGTTTATTTGTACTTAAAAATTTTAAATAACTTCATTAATTCTAATTCATGGTTATTTTTTCTTTCAGGGTGATAAGTTTCCGGGATTGATAACTTTAATAAATCATTATCTAGAATCAATTAATATTGATATTGAATCAAGATGTATATTAGGAAAATATTTGGAATTTGTTAAAAAAAAGGCAAAAGGTAATTTTAAATTTTTATACTATTAAATAATACTAAATTACTACAAAATTTAATTTTAATTTTACTTTAAATTAGGTGAAATACAAACAACAGCAAAGTGGATACGTGAATTTGTTAGATCCCATCCAAAATATCAACAGGATTCTGTTGTTACGCAAGAAATTAATTACGATCTAATGAAAACTATTGAGAAGATTCAAAAAGGCGAAGCAGAGACTCCTGAATTATTGGGGAATTTTAAAGTTTAAAATAATTTAAAGGTATATTTATATTTTGATTATTTATTTAGTATTACGTAATAGTTTGGGGGTATTTGAAGGTCTTATTATATATATTACATGGGGTGGGGTATAGGCTTATAATAAATGGATATTACGTAACCAAATGCTTTCTTATGAAGAATATTATAATATATATATTATTGATTTTTTTATTTTTTCTTATACAACATTTTAGTATTTACAAATAACAAATAGTCTTTTAGGTAAGAGTTTAATTTTTTTTGTTTTAATGTTGAAATACTTTTTTAAATTCAAAATTCTTTTGAATCAAATATTGAACTTTTTGAAATTAGTTTAATACAACTTTTCATTATTTTATATATAGATATATATATAATACATAATTGTTACTATTTCAATCATATTTTCTTGATTAAAATCAAAATACTAAATATTTGCATAGGCCAGACCAATTAAAAAGTTTGTTTAACGGTGAAGTTAAAAAGATGAGAGGAATAGCAAATAGTTTGAACAAAGATTTTTGATTGGCTGAAATATGAATAATATAAAAACTCTTGAATATTCATATGATTTTTTCCAATTTTATCCAACCAAATGTATTTTGAAGACAAAAAAGGAGAGAGTTATGTTAAACAAACTATTTACTTGGTCTGGTCTAATTAACATTAATCAGTCAATAAATTTAACTAAAATTAATTTTAAAAGTAAATATTAAAAATTTATTATTATTATTAATATTAAAATATTATATAATAGTAAAGTAATTGTAATAAATCTTATAAATAAAATCTAATTATTATAAGATTACAGGCGAGTTCAATTCCAGTTGCTACCGGAAATTAAAAGAATATTACTCTAGAAATATATATATTACATTATGGCAGATTTATAAAATTTGGCAAAAATCCTGCTGTATTCTTAGAAATTAAAATTAACTTACAGAAATATTTTTCTTTTCCTAAAAAATATCAAATAATGATGTACCTTTAACACTGGAAAAATTAGTTAAATAATGGAAAAATTTGTTAGACATAAGATTTGAAATACAAAAAAAAAATTTCAGAGTTTATTTTTAACTGTTTACTAATAAATTTGAAAATTAAATAGAAATTTAATGACTAAAATACTATTAAATATTTATTTAATTTGACATAATAAACAAATTTTAGGGTATTTCATATATTTGCCATGATAATATAATTAAAAATTCCATAATTAATAACTGTAAAAATTGTTAAAATTATATATTAATTGTAATTTAATTATATATATAGTTATAAAAAAAAAATTCAGGAAGGTTTCACTTTATACTATTATTAAAAAAATATAAATCTATATAAATTTTTAAAAAAAAGTTTAATAATATAATAAATAAATATTAAGATTTTTTAATTATACATAAGCCTACATTAAATTACCAGATTTTTATCATATAAAATTATGCACATATTTTACAATTACTGATTTTTCTTTATTATATATATAAAAATGAAAATAAACACTTCAAAATAATTACATATCTCTCTAATTTCAAAATGTTTGGAAAAGAACTTTCAGAAATTTTTGTAAACATATTATTGATATATATTTTAGCAGCATCAAATAAATAGATATTTCAGTTCAATAAGATATCTCTACAGTAAATAATACTATTAAAGAATATAAAAAAACTGGTTCTGCAATATTTGAGAAACATTCTGGATGTTCAAAATACTTACTGAACATGATATACATATTTTATAATATATTATTTGTATTAATCAGTTTTTTTCTTTTGGTAATATAACAGATAAATTTAACCAAGTTTTAACATCACTTTTTATCATAATACAGTTAGAAAATATTTTCATAATAAAGATCTTAGTAGTTATATTATATTATAGGGATGGTGAATTAACAGTTAATTAAAATTTGGATTAATTAATTATTAATTAATCCAAATATAATTTCTGGTCCATTATAATAAATTTTAAAATTTGTATGATTTATTTAATCAAATTTATATTTATATTTTTATATTTATCAAAATTTATTATTATTCAGTTGTTAAATCTGTAATATTCAATTCTAATCTAAATATCCTATCATTATCATTATTATTATTATTATTATCAGTATTATTATTATTATTTATATCATTATTATTATCATTATGCTGATCATATATTAATTTTTTTTCAATCCCTTTTTGTACAACTGTAAATTTTTGTAAATATAAATTAACTTCTTAACATATTTATTTTGCAATCAATTACAGATTTTATTATAAATAAATCTAAATATTGAAAAATTTCTTTCAGCAGCAGTAGATGACATTGGAATTGAAAGAATTTTAATAGCTAGTTGTTGAAGATTGGCAAGATTGCCATCATACAGATAGACTAAAGTTAGTAAATGATAACTAAATTGTTTTATTATTATATAGTAAATTTTTTGGCAAAATTTTACTAATCCTGTAAACATAATTACAGATTTTTCTTGACTGAATCTTTACTTATGAATTCTGTGAATTTTATATATTCAGATATTCCATTACCTCTATATTAGTATTTTTATTTTTCTAAAAAATATAAATCTAATATATAAACAGCCATCATAATAGAATGGTATATATAATCTCACCATTTTTAAGTAAATTGCTAAATATTGTTAGGAAAATTACATAAGATTTCGCTAATTTAATGCATTAATTCTTAAAGTAGAAATAAACAGTTAAAAGAGTAGATATATCTAATTTAAGCAATTTTAATGCTATAACTATTAGCTCTAAAAATTTTACAATTGTGTCCAACATATCTCAAAAATTTTCTAATAATACAAAATTTCTTACTGTATTATTTATTTTTTACAGATATCAGAATCTATTAATATATTCAAGATTTTTGAAGTAACTAAAAGCAGCTGAGAAGTGAACCTTATTATGTAAATACTGGTAAAACTAATGCAATCTCTTTATTATAATTTTTCACCTTGAATATATTTTAATTTTACCGCTACTTATATATGATACTTAAAGTAATTTACCATTATTTTAAAATTATCAATTATAGTTTTAATTTCATCAATTTTTAAAACATTTCCAATTAAAAGATTGATAATATAGGAGTTATATGCACAAACAACATTAGAATATTTATCTTTAATTCATCTTTTTGCTGATTTTATTACACTAGCTGTATTAGTAATAATAGCTGAAAATTTATAAACACTAATAACTTCTATTTGTTAAATAATTTTATTTGAAATCCATTCTCTTCTTTACTAAAAATAGCCAATTTTTTGAAATATTTTTATAGATCTAGATACAGTAGCTTTCAAAATAATTGTGCAATTATTTTGTAAAATTTTCAAAATATATCAATATATTTTTGAGGTATTTTTGAGATTAACATATTAAAATAATATCAAAGTTAATTATATTATAATAATAAAATAATAGCAAAAACATTAAAAAATTATTGTGATATTATTTTGAGTTATTTTTATAAACCTAGATACAATATAATTACAAAATAATAACAAAAGTATAACAAAAACATTTTGATGTATTAAATGTATTTTTGTAGTATGTTAAAATTATTACAAAATCATTTCAAAAAATTAACCATTTTTAGTAAAGTTGTATAGTACCCCAGGGGGTATTTTACATTTATCTCATGATTCAGTAATCAGATTTAGGCGATCCTTTTTTTGTTTGATAGCTCTCGTTGAGCTCTTCAAAATAAAAAAATGATCATTCAAATTGGACTAGTAGATCACGAGATATTTGCAAAAAACAGAATTTTTAAATTTTGTTTAGTACCCAGGGGTACAGGATTAAACCCCCAATTTTTGCAAGATACCCGGGATACTGTGAATCATGATATATGGTATATAACAAGACTTTAGTGTCAATTTTGTCTTGCATTTTATAGGTACTTTACTAAAAATAGCTAATTTTTTAAAATATTTTTATAGACCTAGATACAATACAATTATAAAATAATAATAAAAGTATAATAAAAATATTTTGATATATTAAATGTATTTTTGTAGTATTTTAAAATTATTACAAAATCATTTCAAAAAATTAGTCATTTTTAGTAAAGTACAATAGAATATTATGTATAGAAATTTGCAATACTGATTATCAACTTTAGACTAGTTTGATCAGAAGAACTGATCTGAATATCTTTGATCTTAAGATTACTAAAAATTAATTCAAGCAGTTCAGAACAAACAAATGGGTTAGGTCCAAGCTTTTTTTGTACAAGTATGATATAATGTATGAATTATGGAAATAATAAGTATAAAATTACATATAAATTTTCCAAATAAGGTTGCTTGCTGAAACCTAGGGGTTTAGGCAAGATGGCGTTTTGCCGAAAAGTGAAATTCTGCTGAAACTATATTAAAGTTATATCAAAAAACTGGTGAAACTCTGGAGAAAGGCGAAACTGCCGAAACTTATTATAAATGTCAAAACTGCCGAAACTCTGCCAAAACTATAATAAATCTATAGTAAAATTTTGACGAAACTAATCGTAGGATTTTGAAGAAATTTAGACAAGTAACCTTATTTCCAAATTTTTAAAATAAAAAAGTATAAACTATTCTGAACTCTAATCAGATTACTAGTGTGAGTATGCAATAAACTATAATTTTGCCCTTTATTAGTTCATTTATACTATCAAAATAATATAAAAAAATAAATATCAAAAAATTAGCAATATTAAATTATTATAGTAAAATAATAAGGAATTATTCTTATAAATTGGATTAATTTTAAATTTGATATATAGTAACACAGGTCAAAATGTGAAAAATCAGGCATCAATCAGGCACCAATCAGGTACCAATCAGGTAGCTGATACACATTAAACAAGTAAAAATCGCCAAAAATTGAATAGCTGATTTTTGGCTATTTTTGTCCAATTTTTGGCTTTATTTGTCCGATTTTTGGCTATTTTTGTCTGATTTTAGCTTTATTTATCTGATTTTTAGCGATTTTATGGCGTGAAAAGCAAACAATCAGACATTCTGATAAAAAAATCAGAATATCAATTCTTAAATTGCATATATAAATTGGCAAAAATCAGACTGCCAATTTTTAGTTATATTTGTCCGATTTGTGGCTTTTTACAGTCAATTTTATAAATCAATATTACAATTTTAGTTCATATAAAAATTACACATAAACTATGGAATTTGTATATTTTTATTAAAAAATTATGCTTTATTAAGTAAAAATTAATCAATAAATAATTAAATTTTAAACAAAATATATTTACTATCAATAAGAACGCGCAATATAGTACTATTATAAAAAATATAAATCTCTTCATAAGTATTAACTGTACTTTTATAAAAATTGATATCCAAGTAGATTTTGACCCGCTGAACAACTATTAATTAATAAAGAAAGTTGATTTACTTTGGCCAAAGTGCTCAAAATATGCTCTAAAGTGATAAAAAATAAAATTCGTGAGTGAGTACCATTGTGAAAAATGTAAATAAATCACAAGTATTAATAGTACCTTCATAAAAATCGATATCCAAGCAGATTTTAATCCGCTGAACAACTTTCAATTAATAAAGAAAGTCGATTTACTTTGACTAAAGTGCTCAAAATACGTTCTGAAGTGATAAAATAGAAAAAAATAAAATTCGTGAGTGAGTATCGTTGTGAAAAATGTAAATAAATCCACAAGTATTAATAGTACCTTCATGAAAATTGACATTCAAGTTGATTTTGATCCGCTGAACAATTTTCAATTAATAAAGAAAGTCAATTTACTTTGACTTAAAGTGCTCAAAATACGCTCTGAAGTGATAAAAATAAAGTTTGTGAGCGAGTACTGTTATGAAAAATGTAAATAACTCTAAAAGTATTAACTGTACTTTCATGAAAAGTTAATATCTTAACAGTTTAGGACTTGCTGAACTACTTTTAATTAATAAAGTAAGTCATTTACTTTAGCTAAAATGCTCAAACTATGCTTTAAAACATATGTAAATAAACTATAATATTTATTTGTTTACATTATTTTATATTATAAGTTATTTAATTTAAATGTGTTTATATTTAAGGCAAAGTAAAATTTTATTTTATAAAGTATTTCAGTTAGAAAGTATTTTAATGTTTTTGTAAATGAAAGATAAAAAAATAGTTAAAATAAAAAAAAAAACCAAAAAATTCTAATAAATAAATAAAAAACTGTAACACGTAATAATCAACATGTTGCATAAATCAGAAATCCTATTTAAAAATCAGAAATGTTATTAAAAATAGCCAAAAATTGGCAATTTGTACTGAATATCCAAAAATCGGCAATTCTATACTAAAATAGCCAAAAATTAGAAATCCTATTTTAAAATAGATAAATCTGATTTTTTTTCATTTGATCTGTGTGATTGGTGACCGATTGGTAACTGATTGGTATTTTTGCCAAATATCATTACCAATCAGGCAGTTTGCTAACTTTTGATCCAGTGATCAGAAAAAAAATGAAATATAGTTTATTGGAATCATCTTAACAAAACGAATAAAATTGTATTTTTAAGATTAATACTTGATGAGATATTAAGTAAAATATAAAAATAAAAATATACTATTTATATTTTATTTAATTTCTTATAAACTATTAATCCTAGAAATACATTTTTACTACTATTAGATTTGTCTTATTGAGATGATTCCAATAAACGATATTTCATTCTTTTCTGATCACTGGATCAAAAGTTAGCAAACTTGGCGAAAATGCCAATCAGTTACCAATCAGTTACCAATCAGTTACCAATCAGTTACCAATCAGTCACCAATCAGCTACCTGATTGGTACCCGATTGGTGACTGATTGATGCCTGATTTTTCACATTTTGACCTGTGTAAAAAAATTATTCAATTTATAAAAATGTATATAGTTTGCTTAAAATATATTAAATGCAATATAATTTTGGATTTTAAAGCTACATTTTAATTTCTTTAAAAGTTTTAATTGTTTTTTTTTTTACTTTTTAAAAAATTTATTAAATAAGTAATAAGTATAAATTGAATTCATTTAAAATTCTCAGTTTAATGTAAAAAAAAAGCAAATTAAAAAAAAAATGGTGCAGTTTAAAGTTAAAAATGATGTAGCATAGGCATAGCCGGCTTCATAAAATTTTTCACAGAGTAGTTTATTTCTGAAGTTCACGTGATCATTGCGCATGTACTGTGCGACGTGGAAATTTGATTAGCGATCATCTAACGATGATGAGAAAAATGACTGGTTACAACTAGAATTCGTTATATGTAATATTATTATCATGTATTTTTCCTAAAAAAATTTCCTAATTCTTAGAAATTTTACATAATCCTAAATCAAATTTTTTACTCCTGAGAATCACCCTTTTTGGAATGAAAACTGTGGCTTGTACGTAAAAATTCAATAAATAAAATCATGTCGCGATTGTCGCGTCAAACAATTTTTTTTCTAAATTATAAATAATGATTATTATTATTTATAGGTTTCATAGTTTTTTTTTATAAAAAGAAAATACTGCCAATATTCACTTTCTTCCAATATTCAACGTGATGCTCTTAATTTGAAAATAATACTAAGCCACAGTTTTCATTCCAAAAAGGGTGATTCTCAGGGGTAATTTAGGATTGTGTTAAATTCCATGATTATTGTAATACAATAAAATCGTTATCATGAATCGTTATATCAAGTTCTGACTGTATAATTTATTTGTTTATCGAAGATATTACACAATCACATCAAATGCTATGGGATTAATTCACTTTTGTTATAGATAAAAATATGGAACATTCATCAAATTCAACATTAGGAACTTTCTGCAGCTTCATCATCAACCTCTTTATTAACAGGAGGTATTATGACAAAGGGAAGAATGTAAAGTTGGATTATCAAATATTTCTGATTTCGACAGTAGTATTAATTCAAATAGGTTAGGTGGAGTGGTATAATAGAAGAAATGTGTTCAAGGTCGTTCGAATTTAAATTGGTTTTTCCTTTTTAACTTAACCGTAATGTTATTTCGCTTCACTCTTAGCATTCCGTTATCATTCCATCACTCATTCTTCGTTCATTCATTTCATTCATCCTCACTCATTCCATCTTAGCTATTGCCCTAAAATTCGGTTTTCCAACTTTTCAAAGGAAAGAAATCCTGCAACATATTCAAATTATAATATAATGATCACAAACTATTAAGACGTTCATCGAATTTAGAGACACTTCATAATATCATCATCTAATTAATTATTGTGATCAAATTCTATTTCAAATTTACGTGAGAATATCGGAAATGTTGGAGCTAATGGAAGTAACAAATATAATTTTTTATCATCACTAGGAGAGTTAAAAGACCACTAATAATATATGTATAATTAATTTGTGGTGGCGGATGTGGTAAATTTCACATACAGTAATTGCCGTTATGTTAATATGGAAGAATTACGGAAAGTCTGCGAATGTGTATATATATGTATATGGAGCCTACGAAAATAAATACTTCTTATAAAAAGAATTTGATAACTAAAATTAGAATATTTATTATCATAAATAATTTCAATTACATGAACTTAAATGAATATTAAACATCTATGTAATTTTCTGATTCAGTCAATTTTATCATTATCACCTTTATATCGCCATTGAGATACTTTCTTCAAAGCAATCCATATTACCCAGGCGCAACCCGCTAATGACACTATAATTGTCCACCATTCAACAAATTTTAAATGACTTAATTGACCAATAGGAACCTTAACTACTTCTCTTGGCCAAGAAGTGCTACGTAAGAATTCTTGTTTTGGAAGAAGGTACTTTATTTCTGTTGTTGATGGAAATAAGAGAGATAAGGGAAGAGGGGTAGGTGCAAATAATGGTTCTGCTCAAAAAGAAAAAAAAAATTCAATCATTTTTCTTTAATAATAATAATAATAATAAAATAATACCTCGCGGTTCATTTTTTATATTTTCACAAACTCGTATAACAAATGGCCAAGGCGCTCTTGCAAATACATGACTTTGCGTATTTCCAGAAATGGCTGGTTGATATCTCATATGAAGTGGTAAACTAAATTCACACAAGTCCTCTGAACTTTGCCTTGCAACTAAAATCAGACTACCCCATTTTAATGACGCCACTCCAAAAGGAATTTCCAAATCTGTTTCTCCCCAAACCTTGATCTGTTCATCTGAGAATTTATCTTTAAGTTGGTATACATCTACAAAAAAAGAATTAGGTAATACATAAAGGATATAGTCTTTACACTTGTCTTCTATTACCGAATATTTAATTGATGTACTAAAATAAGGATGAAAACTTTGGGAGGGATATATGCTTGAATTAAAAAATGAATCAGAAGAAAGAGTTCTAGGATATTCAGTAACCATTCTTGGTTCTATCCGTTAATAGCGGTCAATCCGTAATATTAGTCAGATAAACAGTTAATGAAATAAACGAATGAATAAAAAAAATTTGCAATACACACTAGGTTGGTCATCTTCGCCAATTACAATATTCTCGCCAAGAATAGACTCAGAGTCTAAGTGCGGACCGAAAACTCCCAGTTCGACTCTATCATCCTGATTATCTTTATTAATTTCTATATTTTGATTTTGATACTTCCAAACCATTCTTAATTCTGCTTTAGTTTTGTTCGTCTTTTTATCAAAATTAAAATGAAGATCTATAATAGCTGGACGACGATATTCTTTAGATGACCTTCTTCCCAATATTGATGATGAACTCGGTACATCATAAGATGAAATTGATGAATAATAATAGATATTTCCATCAGGAAGGGAAATCGAATTCAAAAGATCTATATGATACTTTTAGATAGGATTATAGTTTTTTTTCAATTCAACACGATCCTATTTTATTGAGATTTTATCTTTACGTCTAAACATACCGTACGTTTCGATGATTTTTCCTTATCACACATTACTACACCAAGTAATGCATCAAGATATTTGCATATGGTCAAAAAATCCATATTCTTGTAGCCTAGTCTAAAAATATCGTGAGATTAGGTATATGAAATAAAATATCTGATTATTCGTATTTATAACTACCTTTCGCTAAACGTTTGGTTACCTAAAGAGATACCAATATGGATTCCAGGTACAGGAACAATATTTAAAGGATGAAAGAGAGTTTGGGTTTCAGACGCTATTTGAACACGTAATGTCCAATTTTCATTCCAAGCGGTTGATTGTGTTACTGACTATTGAAAAGATAATATTCCAGTAACTGGCTATTCTGTCATTTGAACTTTAAAGCCAAACGAACAATAGCCTTTACTACCTTTATAATTTCTTCAGGTGTCGTTCTGACCCTCCACTCCCGTATTCCAGTAAAATTATTAACTCGAACAGCATGTTTTCCGAGAATTTGTATCGTATTCTCCGTAAACGCGTCAAGAGCATCCTCTTCAAAAAAAAATGTATGTCTATGTCTGGAAATTGATTCTGCCTTATTCAATAAGAACAATAATAAAGCTAAAAGAAAAAATTGAAATGCGATCATTATTGACAGAGTGAGGAAATTTTAGAGTTTTTTTGTACAATATTTTAATGTACGACATACGTGAAATCAAGCATTGTCACGGGATTTTTCACCTTTTATAGTATGATAAAATTTGCCGGAATGGAACCGTATTTGATATAAATTTCCGGGGTCTCCTCGGCATCTACTCCATTTTAAATCCGTAAGAGTATCATTGCCTTCCATTTTAACGTTCTTCAAGCATATTACGCTCGTTCGCTGTTGTCAAGCACAATTTCCCCGTGAAATACTTGGCGTCACGCTTAAGAACACGTTCAACAGCGTTCGAGCTTTTTTTATATTTTCAAGAATTCTCGAGGCTTTGTTCAAAAAGCTTCACTTCCCCTAGTTTACTTCAACCATCTTTAATAAAGTGCTAATAAAATGGTTGTCGGCATTGAACATTGTGTTTACTGTTTCGATGTTCTCGTTGCTTACCTTGAAGGAAGGATGCCTTTGGAGCCGGAATTCGAGAACAACCAGTAGTAAGCTTTCGTTATATTTAAATACAAATACATATATTAATTATTAAACTAACCAAATTATTTTGATGAGCTAAGATAAAAATTTATATTATATTAATTAAATACAACTTATTTATGAATGAAGTCCGCTCTTTGTTACATGGAATATCGTTAATCATGGTCAAACCCGTTTGCGCGGTTGCATTGGTAATTTTGAACCTTTACCTCTTCATTCTGGATTGAAAGAATACGCTATTACTAGGTGACTATGTAAATTATTGTTTGATTCTTAGATACCTTTTATTAATTCCGCGGTTCTGTTTCATTTGGATTATTTTTTTTTGCCAAATAGTGCGATTCACGATAGAAGGTTCTCGCCTATCACTATTCGAGAATTGCCCCATCTTACTTGCGGGTTTGTTCTTGTTTGATTTTATAATTATATCGTTTATTATTTGTGTATTAACTCATTTGATTTCTTGATGTTATAGGGTATCGTTGTTGACAAATTTCGAGGACGCCAAAGATTATCTTGACTGGGAGGTAAAGTTATTACCTTAAACTTTTTACTTTAATATACCTTCTCAACGGAAATTTTAAGATAAGTTTTTATTAGATTGGTGTTCATGGTATTTGGATTGAATTTGTTGACGATCATAATCGCCGCAGAACTGCTACTTATTTGCCTGAGGTTACAGAAGAGCAAGGTATATCTAAAGTTTATTTTGATAATTTAATACTATGGATTAGATGAAAAATAATAAAATTTATTCAAATTTCTAGGCTGGACCAAAGAAGAAGCCATCGACTCTCTTCTTCGCAAGAGTGGTTACAATGGCCGAATTACGGATAAAATTCGAAGTCGAATAGTGCTTACACGTTACCAGAGTGCAAAATATGTTGTTACTTATCAAGAATATCTCCAACACGTTAGTGAAAACCCACTAAAGCATGGTATAAAACACGAAATTAGAAATCCTAAAGATTCTAAGTATCTTGATGAATTCGCTATTGATGAATGGAATTAAGAAACGCGTTTGTTACGCTTTTTTTTAACGTGATTAATAAAAGATATAGATTGATAATACAGGTAAATTATTGATTTATTATAATATTTTCATTTCTATCTATTTAGACTAATGTATTTTTATATTTAGCTATTCAGACTTTGAGTATTTACGCTAGCTAATATATTGTTCAAGCGGTCTTTATTATTATTATTATTGACTGGAATTTTTTTCGATTTTAGCAAATGCTGTACCTTAACTCGTAAATCATCCTATCGTCACCACTCTACACTATTATTACTGTTTAGATTAATTATTATATAAATCAGTCTGCAATTTCTTTAGAAAATAAACAAAGCGTAAAAAAAGAATAGAAGTACTGGAAAATTCTTTAATTCATAATTCTTTATTTAAATATAGAAATGAATAACATGTTCGGAAATTTCCTTTAGTTTATTTTGTCAAATAATTATAATTGACATAATTTTGGTTCGATTATTTTTCATTCATTCCGCTAATTATCTTTTTTTTTCTCTCAAATTTTAAGAAATTATTATAATATTATTAATCTCAGTTCAAAATATCGAATACATTTAACGAAGTTTAAAATATTAAGATAAAGTCGAAATATTAAGCAGTTGTGTCGACTTCTCCCGTTTCTTCTAAACACTTAGTACATGTGCAATTAAACCGCCATTTTGTTTCCAATTCATTTCTTCTGTTACTACAATTTCTGTCTCCAACTCTGATATAGCTGATTCTCAATTCTTCTCCAGCTTTGATAGGTTTAATAGCGACAATAGACAATACATTATTATTATCAGGAAACCTTACTTCTGTATTTGGACTACAACTATGAGCAAGGTATGAAGCAACTCTGTAGAAACCAGCACCAATAACATTTGGTTGACTGCTACGTACAGTTTCTTCCAAATTCTATAATTTAAAATAAGTGATTATAAGTAATGAACGTAATATAATAACATTAAGATATAAATGATATTTATTATAAATACCTCTTTTATATTATGATCAGTATGTATACCATAGGCGTTATACAAAAGTTTACCTTTAAGCATTAAATATCTTTCTTCAGAGATAAATTCTTCCATACCAGGCACTTTTGTTTCAAATAAATCTCTCATCAATTTAATTTCTTTGGACTCTTTATCAGAAGGGTTAACTGATAAAAATCTTAATCGTTCAATATGATCCCAAGTACTATACTCTTCTTCAATTCCAGTAGCAACTTTCTGTGTTTCTTCATGTACCATTTTGGCCAAAAATCTAGCGATCATTAAAGGATATTTGACTTTTCCTGATTTAACCGAATCCTTTAATCTAGCTTCTTTACTAGAGGAAGAATCATCTCTAGTTGTGAAAAGAAGAGTCTCATATTCTGTCATTGCTTTATCTTTGCATGATTCGGAACAATAAATAGCACCAAATAGATCACTTTCATCGACGAATTTTGCACCATTCAATTCTTTGAGACAATAACTGCAAAATTCATTACCCTATATCATAACAATTTTAAATGAGATTCAACTAATTTTCAAATCATGAAATAAAATATAAGTAGACCAGCTAATTAAGAAATATTTATATTAATTACAATATCGATTAGTTTATCTATATCAAATTTCCAATAAAAAACTCAATATATAAATGAGTATATTTGGAATTCAATATATAATTGAGTATGGAAATTATAATGTTTATCTTTTATACAATATTCATCACCGATTTCTTAGATTGTATGCGTTTTTTATATTAATATAGTGTTAAGATATTATATTTCAAAAAATACATACTTCAAGGCTTGGATCTAATGCAGAAGCAATAGGATGTTCAACAAAGATGACATCACCAGGTTCGAAATCCTTTGTGGAAATGAGGGCGCGACGAACAAGGTCATCAGATGTTGAAATTTGATTGACTTCTTGTACCTTGACATTCATTTCTTTTGGTGGAAAATTTTCAAAATATTCTGCTTGCTTTTTCTTCACCTACGTCGTAGGTGAATAACAAATAATGAATTATGTTCATTTCATTATTAACAAAAAATATAAACAATTATATACAATAATTTAATTTTTTTTTTAATATTAATTATTCCTCCGAGACTTGATTTTCTACCTCAATGCTCATCATTTCATAAACCAAAGTGAAAACAGCTTCGGGTATTGTCTTTTGATATATCATAATTAATTCCACTGGATTAGGATAAACTTTCAATGCTTTATAGAAACAGAGAGCAGCGTCGTGATAACCAGATTCACCTTAAATTTATAAAATAAAATTAATTGTTAGAGAAAATTAATGTATATAAATTATATATTAAACTAGCATATACTCACCTACAGCGAACAAACTTTCACCTTTAGCCACTTGTTCCATAAAGTATTTTTCTTTTGCAGCAACATCAGTAGGGAAACTTTCACTGCCAACTTGTTCGACAGCTTTTCTAAGAAAATCAGCCGTCTTAACTTTGGTTTCTTCTGCAGCAGCCCTTCTTGCTTTTGCTGCTTTTCTCTTATTCTTTTCTAAAAGTTTTTAATATTGTCAGTTATTACACAAAAAAATTTTTAATATATGATCAGAAAAAGTAAATATTCATAAATTATTTGACATTAAAAGTTTAAAAACTTTGTAGTAAAAAGTTCTCAAATATACTCACTCAATTTTTTTCGGAATTCTGGGTCGGTTTGTCGTAAGTAGTCCCAGTATACGGCATAACCAATGCCGACTATTGCGACGGCACATATACCAAGAACAACTGATTTCTTTATCTCCATAAGAATTATAACTACTAATTTAAAATAATAATTTGAAAAGAAGAAAAATTGAAAAGATGACAAAATTTTTTTTTTTTTTGGTTTGGTAAGGATGATCAAATCAGTGACTACTGGGACATCATCTGATATTTATACTTTAAAATTATTATGTGTCAAAATACGCGCAAAAAAAAATTTTTTTTTTTTTTTTTTTATCAGGCTTTTTCAGCCTTCATGCCGCTTTATCATGCCTTTTTGCAGGATAATATTTTTAATTTTTTTTTTTTTTGTTTTAAATGCGTTTGTTTTTTGATTGCGCACGTTTCTCAATATTAAAAAATATTCCTAAACAATTAATCACATGCAATGTACTTTTTCGTAGCTTATTAAAATCTGATAAATCTAATGATAAATGGCGATGTAATTATTGGCAACATCCGGACCTCCCCGATCGTACCAAATTAAATAATTTCAATTATTTTTCTCCGCTTTTTTTTTTAAACAATGAAAAAAGAAAATATTCTTTGTTGCATGCCCGTTTTTTTTTTTTTTTGATGGGTAAAAAAAAGCCTTTTTTTCCTTTTTTTACCATATTGAAATTAAAGATTAGAAATATACCATATTTAAAATTTACCTTATTAATTTTAACAATCTGGGCAAGTACCCAAATTACCAGGATAATACTACCCAGATACTACTATACATTCTACAAAATTTCAGGAATATTATATAATGCGTAAGGTTAAAAGAAATAAATTTCATAAAATTGCCGATAGGATTATCAGCTTGTTCAAAACTTGTTCTGCTGAAATTTGAGAAACTGACGGCCAACATAGCCTTTACGTTCATAGAAAATGTTGCACAAAATTTTTGACTTTTAGGTAAGCATTTAAATATATTTATACATCACTTATTATAACGATTATTTTAAATATGTCATAATGTAAATAATCTGTTTTATTGTCAGTAATTATTATTATTACCAGTTTTAACAACATAAAATTCTTTATATAATACATTAGCTCTTTTCAATAATTCTCTTCCTTGATTTTCATTTTTATCTTCTTCATTTTCTTCTTCCTCTTCTTCTTCATCATATAAATTCAAATTAATACCATCTTCCAAGATACTTCTCATAGGTTTAACATTAGTAACATCAACATCTTGTATAAGCTTGACAAAATAACAAAGCAAGTTAATATCTTGAATTAATTGTGAATCTTCTGTAGGAGATGTTGAACGTAAATTTGATAATTTAAGTAATGATTTATATTCTTCTTGTGATATAATTGGTTTAGAAGTTGTATCAGAACAAGTAATAATGGGAGGTAAAAGTGAGCGAACTGACCAAGTTGGTTTTTCTGGCTTTAAAGAATTTACAGGTATAAATAATTTAAAAAATTCAAATTTAATAAAAATGATTATCAAAACTTACCAAATCATGTTCATCAATTCTAATTGAAGAATTATTATATCTCATCTGTATAAATTTTTTTAAATAATTTCTTTTAAAAAAGATCATATTATTTTTTGTAATAAAATTTCGAAACATCGTTGATTGAGAGAATACTTCGAGCCAATCAGATGGATTGTTAAATATAATAATAACAACGGAACAATTAATTTTCTCAATTTCTCCGGACCAATATATTCTTCTACAAGAAATATAAATATCAGTAAAAATAACTTTTCAAAATTTAGAAAACAAATAATTACAATAATCACTCTATTTTTGAATACTAACATAAGATAAGATTGTAATTTAAAAGGGGTAAAGAATTAATGCGTATCAGATTAATATCAAAAGAATGGTGCTTTTTGATGTGTTTCTGATTTTAATTCGATTATCGCAGCATAATGATTTGATTTTCTTGATTTTTAAAAACGCCTTTTTGATTATCAATAAATATAATGATGATGAGTCAATGATTATTTTTGAGATTTACGATTTGTAAAATAATACAAAGGTAATTTTGTTTTTTTTTTATTTGCTGGAGAGAAAATTTCAAGATAATTTTTATTGTATCCAAAAGATAAATTATTTATTTTTATCTAGTACAACTTTCGTATTTTGTCAAATAGGAGGTTTGAAAAAAAAAAAAATTATTTATTTTAAAGCTTTTAAACTTTTTCATTTTTCATTTTTTAAAACTCTTCCCCATTTCACCTTTCAAGTTTATTATTACTTTTTTAATAAATATTTTTTTTCTTTTTTCATTGATCAAAATTAATAATAAATTAATAATAAATGTTTCGTTCTTCAACATTTTCGATAAACAGTTTAGGTGCAGCAAAAATAAGTGGTAGATTTATTAACGTAAGTCCCATTTTTTTTCAGCGAGCAACTAAACAAACACCGTCATTTACGAAGAGTATCACCACTTCAGTCATGACAGAGCAAAAGGCCGAACAAAAGGTAATTCTGAATAAAAAAAAAATAAATTATTTAATATTTAATTATTGATTTTAACCATCTCTTTATATTAGACATTGACTCATGCAGACGAGAATATAAATCCTAAAACGATAGAGTTATTAAATAAACAAGATAAATATACTATTAACACTTATAATAGACCTCCAATAGTTCTCACCAAAGGTAAAGGATGTTGGGTATACGATTTAGCTGATAGAAAATTTTTGGATTTTTCTGCTGGTATAGCAGTTAATGCTTTAGGGCATGCTGATGCTGAATTAGCATCTGTAATAGCAGATCAAGCAACAAAATTGATTCATTTATCAAATTTGTATCATAACGAATATGCTGGTGAATTAGCTGAATTGTTAGTAAATATTACAAAAGAAGGTGGAGGTTTTGAAGCTGCTAGAGTATTTTTTTCAAATTCTGGTACTGAAGCCAATGAAGGTGCATTAAAATTTGCTAGAAAATGGGGAAGACAAGTTAGTAAAGAAGGAAAAGAAAAATATGGTGTTATATCATATAACAATGCATTTCATGGTAGAACTATGGGTGCATTATCTGCTACTCCATCACCAAAATATCAAGCTCCTTTTTCTCCTTTAGTACCAGGTTTTGTTCATTCTATTTATAATGATATAGAAAAAATTCCTGAAGTTGTTAATGAAAATACTTGTGCTGTTATTGTTGAACCTATTCAAGGTGAAGGTGGTGTTTGGGAAGCTACTGTTGATTTTTTGAAAGCATTAAGAAAAAGATGTAATGAAGTTAATGCATTATTAATCTTTGATGAAATTCAATGTGGACTTGGACGTACAGGAAAATTATGGGCTCATCAACATCTTCCAAAATCTTGTCATCCAGATATATTAACCTTGGCAAAACCACTTGCAAATGGTTTTCCAATTGGAGCCATAATTACCACCGAAGAAGTAGCTAATATCATAAAAGTTGGTGATCATGGTACCACATTTGGTGGTAATCCACTAGCATGTAGGGCTGCTTTGTCTGTCGTACGTCGTATTAATACACCCGAATTATTAAGTAATGTTAATAGTGTAGGAGATTATTTAGTTAATGAATTCAAAAGATTAGCTTCAAAATATCCTTCTTTAATTACCAATATTAGAGGAAAAGGTTTAATACTTGGTATACAATTTACTGTTGATCCAACTCCTTTAATAGGTTTAGCTAGGGAAAGAGGTTTATTACTTATTACAGCTTCTAATCAAACCGTTAGAATAATACCTCCTTTAATATTGAAAAAAGAAGAAGCTCAACATGGTGTTAAAATTATAGAAGAAATTGTTGATATTTTTGATAAGCAACGTAGTAACTAAAAAAATTTTTTTTTTTAAGATTTTATGATTAATTGATTTTACTGTATTATTATTTTATTTTATTTTACTTTCTCGGGCTGTTTTTATTTTATCTTTTCTTAATTTATATAGAATGAACATAGTGTCTTCCCAATTTTAGCCAAAAAATTCAAATAAATTATTTAATTAACTTTCAAACTTCATATAATTTATTAAAGAAAAAATTGAAAATTATGTAACAAGAGACAAACTTTACTACTACACCATGTAAAAAAAAAAGAAAGAAAAGGTCTACTTTAAATTTCATCATCAGGACTATCTTCACAATCTACAGGAACATGGAAATCTTCTTCATGAAGTCCACCCCAAGGATTTGAACCAATAATTTTAGCTTTAATACCAAGACCACGTTTTGCAAAACCTTTCCAAAGTTCACATTTGTTTTCACCATTAGTTAAAATTTCATCGGATTGAATTATTGCATCACGCGCATCAATAAATGATGGACGGCATGGTTGTAATTTCATACCATCAACGACCAATTGTAATGCTAAAGTATTACCATGTTTTGGATATTTAATCGTATCAATGCCATCAGGTGATGTTTTGGTTGTATACCATTTATATGAATCATTCTCTACCGTAGGAGGGAACCATTCTAATGTAAAACCATGTTTTTCTACCAAGTTCCAATATACTTCATACAATATTTCTGCCCAAACCTCTCTATTACGATAAATTGAGAGAGAAAGTAATAATTAAAATTAAATATTTGGCCAAAAAAAAAAAAAGGTTTAACAAAAAAAAAAATTATGTATAAATATATTTACCCTTTAGCATGTACACCCCAATACTCAGGTTTATCTACATATTTATATGTTTCAGGATTAGTTAACTTCGAAGTAGAATACTACGTAAAGAATAGTTATAAGGTTAATTTTAGTATTTAACATCAATTTTCACTTGTTTTTTAAAAAATATTTTATAACTTACGGGATATTTTCTTATTCCATTATCGCCATTAGCCCAATTACCCATACCAAAATCTTTAGTACTATTAAATTCGGGTTTCATACGTAAAATGGTAGCAAAGAAATCTCCCCATCCCTCTCCCATACCACCTGCTTCTCCCCATCCTAAACATCCACTATTAGCTGGTCCTCCTGTCAATCGAGTGGAAATTCCATGGGAATATTCATGGATCTATTCATTATAAAAAAATTATTATATTGTTTTTTTTTTAAAAAAAAAAATGTTTATTTTGCTCTATAATTATCACTTACAATAATTCCTGATTCTAAATCACCATCCCTCCATGGATTAGATATGTCCCAAACGTACATGCGCATCTTACCGTGTTGACCATCCGGAGGTGTGGCAAAGTTGGCATTATTATATCCGGATCCATCTTGTGCGTTTGCAATTACTGGATCTCCTTCTTTACCACCTTTACCATGGTTATTTTGTTGGAAGTTACCAGCGACTTCATTAAAACCATATCTATAAAACAAATCGTGAACCTATTGAAAGGAAAGAGAATTATATACTTGCATATTTTAAAAATATTTGGGTGAATTAATTTAATTATAAATTTGTTTAAAACATTACCATGTTATTCCAGTAGAATAAATTGGTTACAGCAACATCAATATAAGTTTTGGGTGGATCAGATAAATTCAATGGGAAATCAAATATTAAAAATTCAGTACCCTCAGGTCTATAATTATTTTCCCATTCCCATCTTCCATTTAAATTTTCTTGAGCATAAACATTATTACCAATAGTATTGGTAAAATTTCTTTCCCCTTGATTGTGCCAACCATAAGGTGAAGAAATAACATCATTAGGATCAGTAACTAACTCCCGACCACCATCTGAAGGATCATTTACACCTAATGGGAATACATTATAAGTTGCATCCGAAACCCAATCCATCAATGCAATTAATTCACCTGTATTAGCATTAATATGTGCATGATACCAATTGTTTTCCATTTCAATTTGTAAATCCCAAACCAATTGCAATGACATATCATCCAGTTGAATATAATTTTGTGAAATTTTAACTGGTGATAAAGCGAAAGGAACATTTTCAACCATTAAATAACCTTGATCATCAAATGATTCATAATATTGTAAATTTTCTGGTTTAATAGCTTGTTTATCAATGTATGATGAAAACGAGTTTAATGCCTCAAATGGTGATATAGATTTTCCTGAATCATTAACGTTATATTTAACTGTATTATGATCATCGCTACCTTTTACATTCTTTTTTCCTTGGTTTAAAAAATCTAAAGGACGAGTAGAAATATAAACTTGACGAGAATTAGAAGCGATAAAATATTTTCCATTTTTCATAAAAATATTCTCTTCCTCAGGTTGATTAGAGAAATCGGAACATTTATTTTGACCAAGTGATGGCGGTAAAACAAAACTATCACCATAAGAGATTACTCTACCATATTTGTCAATGTTGACATTTAAGTCACCATTAACAACTTCTAATCCATTATAAATTTGTTTAATATATACATGAGTAATCCCATTATGTTCCGATTTATATATATTTTTAATTTTAAAATCAGCATCTGGATGAAGGCTTTCTTTAACGAATTTGATAGCAATTTCTTGAGGTGATAATTCTTCGTTAGGCGATGTTAATGCGTTAATGGAAGGGTTCGTGGTACGTAACGAATTTGGAACTACATATGATCGATGAGCAAGTTCCGGTCCAAAATTTCCTTTACTTCTCGAGATGTTTGAAGTAGAGGTAAATTTATTATTAATAGCATGAGCTCTACTTTCGCTAGCTGCCAAGGCTAACAACGCCCATGTTATTAAAGTAATAGTCTTCGTTGGTTTCATCTTTATCTTTAAATTGATTCCTTCGTTTAATTTCTTTAAATTCTATCTCATAAAAAAAAAAAAAAAGTAAAATGAAGGAAAGAATCCTAAAAAAAAATTTGTATGAATGAACACTTTACTTTATTTATATAAAAAATCCGAATATTAGAGGTACAAAGGAAAAAAAGGAAAATAAAGTGAATATTCGGAATAACTTATTGTATAATAATCGGGAAATATTATTATTTATACAGGGCTAAAAAGTAGCCTTATGAGTGTGTCACTTGACCAATCCACAAAGGTTTTAAAAGGTTTAATGTAAAACCTCCGTATGTTAGATAGGAGATAGATAACCAATAAATATAATATGCATAATGAGCGTTTAAAGTTAATCATTTAATGATAAACAGATCTTGCTAAATTAGGAGTAGATTGATTTATTTTTAAACGATAACAAGCATACAATTATCACAATATGTTTTCTTAGCATTTTCTGTAAGAGTATTAATCGTTCTTGTTGTCAACTTAAATCCACCTTCACCTCATAAAATCCTGTATTATTTTATGCTTTCAGATAACAAACGCTAACTGAGAATGTTAATTTTGTGGTCTTTGTATTATATTTAATTTCTTCCGAGGCCCATTTATACAAATCTCATACTCCAACAAGTCTAATATTACTATATGGGCTTTACTATATCTGCCCATATATTAGGTAAGGGAAATGGTTCCATGATATAGATCTTGGTATATTTCAATTGAAATTCATAAATAGTATTTATTGTAAAATAAAAGAATCCAACTTATGATATAACTGTAATTCAGATCTTCATCTGATCATTCTTGAACTGCCCAATCATTTTTTTAATTAAAAGTCCACTCACTTCAGTAAAGAATTCTTTAAAAAATAATAGTATTTATTCCATTAGATCGGCTTGAGGCATGTTTCTCTGTATGAAACACATCATTTTATGTTACTTTAGACATCGGATCTTTAGTGATTTTGATATCATGATCAATAATATTAATAATATTACAAAGAAAGCTAATATCTTGCTCCATATTATCTTCTGTTCTTCTTCCCTCCTTACATCGCTACACATCTGTTCAACAATACTTTCGTCTAATGTACTTAAGAAACCATCCTTGTCCTTAGAGAATTGATTAATTGAAGAAAGTAACATCATAATACTCAGCGGATTTTTGTCAAGTATGAGACTTACTCTAATACAAAATCCCATTTACAAATTACAATCCAATAGTGTTTTTGCTACCTATATTTTTGCATCCTTTTCTTCTTTGTCGTGGTTATACTTGGTTACTTGTGAGCTGACTATAAAGAGATTTGGTTCCGGTTATTTATGAATGTGTTGGGAAAGTATCATAGTGCAGACTTTCTCCTTCTTCGGAATAATACATTAGACTGGTGTACGATATCCAGTTGTATCAATTTTATTGAAATTAGAAGCTTTCGTATACAGCCACAGAAATAAATTCAATTATATAGCCCTATGCTTGTTAAACAAGTAAGAACCTTAGTTACTCACAATGAGTTTGGTAAAATTTCATTATTAATTTAATGCTTGCGCTTTTTTTCAGATGATTTGCAATTAGTAAGACTAGATTTATAGCATCCATGTATAGATTATTTCACTTTTTTTTCGAGATACAGTTCTTCTTTGTCTCTAAGTTCTATTCCTTTCTTTTCGGATGCCAAAATCTTTCATATGCTTTGCCTTTGAAATGAACATCAATGGTGGCTAATAAAGATTTGCCAAATTACCCATATTGCTATTTCGACGGAACATGTGCCAAAGGATTGAAAGATCAAGAAAAAAGCATATTTTGAGGTAGTTAATTCATTATTCAAGGGCTATATTTCAAGAGTGTTATAAATTCTAGCAATTGCTTTGGGATTTGATGAATTCAAAACTCCAGGGGAAGGAAACTTTTTCTACTTGAGTCATTTATTAGAGGCTATGACACGAGTGTGGCTTATATTATTAATAATTAATTTTAAGATTTTCCATTCCCGCCATCTTCGCCATCTGAACATACTAAATAGAATTCTCGATGAATATGACGTAAAGTTTTCGCGTGTGTTTTCATTGAATAAAGGGGTTGGACCTTTTTTAAAGAACTTCACGCTTTATCAAAAAACTATCTTAGACATAATCTAGCTGATACATTTTGTAAGGGAAGAAATGTACTAGTTTATACAAGACAAGGAATATAAATTCGAATGTTTGAGCTATACTATTTACGTATTGATTTTGAAAGTCACGGGTATTTAAAATTTTACCGATTTGGAAATTATTTATAGATCTGATTTTGGTACCTATAGAAATGTTTATCACTCCCTTGGTGATGTGTTAATGGCTTTTGTAAAATTTTTAGGAATAACGTTATTAACCCTCTAGCTCGCAACACCTCCCGAATAGCCTTTTCGCCTGCAGACGCCGAACAAAGAACCTACACAAAATCGGTTTTACGACTTTTCAAGCCTTCCCCTTTGCAAATCATTCACGAAACTTCTTATGTAATGAATTTTTTAAAAAAAAGACAAAAAAAGGCAATACATCATCCCAACATTGATTACCTTATTAGTCTACATTCACGAACATGTTTCCTATCTATTCTATTAAAATAGAATTATAAAAGCCATCAATATATGATGAATTATTGTTTGAAATAGTTTAATGGATTAATGAAGAATTTGGTTTATAATGATGATTGTTGATTATTAAGGAAAAATCTGTAATGTAATTGAGTGCCATGATTTCTATATTTAGCAACTACTGTATATTGCGAATATTTATTTTATTATGACTTTTCTCACATGAGATTTAATTAAACAAGTTTTTAAACTGAAATATTATTCACTTAAAATGAATTATTTCTTGATATGACTATATAATGCTTCAAAAATTATATCACCCATATGATCATAACCTTCTACTGTTAAATGAACACCATCATCCCAATATAATTCTTTTTGATCTTTTGGAATAGAATTTATAGGAAGTTCTTTTGATAAATCACATAATATAATTTTATCATTCTCCGCTGAATAATTTCTATTATAAAATAAATATTAGTTTTCATTAGAAATTAATGAAATTTTTTTATGTTAATTTCTAACCTTATCAATTCATTCACTTCTTTCCTTCTTTTTTCGGGTTCATCCTAATACAAAAGATTAAAATAATGTATTATTAAAATAAACAAGTAATCTAAAAAAACATAGTTAATACTCACAATATAAGTGAACTCCATCTCCATAATAGTTAATGCAAATACGATTGCACCATGATTTTCACAAATATCATAAAGTTTTTTTAATTTGTTAAATATTTCATTAGAATCAAACATATTACAAACATCATTTGTACCTAAATTATCAAAACGTATATGTTTAATAAAAAGAAGAAAACGAAACGAAAATTTTTTACAGAAAAAGAACTTCATTACCTCCTAATATGACAACATAATCAAACTTTTTTCCTTTATCAGTTTGCTTGCTTATTGCTCTCCGAAGACGATTCTCATAATTACTTACAACACGAGCTCCTGATTGTCCTTCTATTGTTACCTGTAATAATTAATAATATATTGCGTATAATTAAATTGGGAACCGATATTTAATTTTATTTTTTTGCTTTTTACCTCAACTTCTGTTTCAGCTTCCTCGAATCTTTTCCTAAATTGAATTCCATAAGGATGATAAACGGTACCATATCTACTGTATCCTTCTGTCAGAGAATCACCCAATAAAAGAATTGAAGTTGTCATCGTAAGAAATGAATTTTGTTCTTGTTGATTATTCGGCTATTCGCCATAATTATAGGGAATCCTTAACGGAGTTGAAGTACTTACAATTCCGATTCGATATGCATAAAATGAGTTTATTATTTATCATCTCATTCTTAATTTTCTTTATTTGTAAATATAACCCTACGAGATTTGTATTGATTTGTATTGATTAAGAAAGGATGGCGTAAGACGAATGATTCTGCACTACAAATATTTAATTATCACGCGATGGCTACATAATCCGAAAATCGTATGCAGCAATGGGATATTAGGACGAGGATGGGTACATGGAGGGGCCATCATCATATGGGTTAGGACTCGGCAGGCATGCCTTTTAAACGTTTCTTTCTTTTACTTAGCCAGCTAATGTATTCAACAATTGACTATAAAGAGATAATTTTTCCTGCTTAAAATTTTCAGATCAAATAATAATTGAACAAAAAAAAATCTGTACTATGTTCCTATGTAAATAGCAAAATTTGGTGTATTTAAATCAGAATTAATTTATTATTGGATGAGTCTTCGACTCTTCGACCGATATCTATATCCCATCCAATAAGTATTTAATATATAGATTATTATACTCATATTTGACTAATCTATTAAAATATAAATTAAAAATTAAAGATAGTAAAAATCATAAATTCGTAAACTAGAAATTTTCAAACCTAAAGGAAGAAATTTATAAAAGTCAAAATTTATGAATCGAATTACTTCATCTTATAACAAACTTTATTTACATTTAAAATTTATATACTAAATACTATTTGAAAAATGAGATTTTATAAAAATAAAATACTTTATTTTGGTGCTCTTTTATATTTAAACTAATAATATAAAGATTTATTTATTTTTACATTTTTTTCTATAAAACAATAAACAGAAGTTATTTTTTTCAAATTTTATTCTACTTATACTCAATTCTAGATTAAGATGAATCAACTGATAATTCAAAAGTTTGTTTTTATCACTTACTATAAATTTTTGAAGATTTGTCCATTTTTAAATGATCACTTTATTTATATGAATCTATAAAAAGTATGTTTACAATTTATAAACTCAAAAAGTTTTTTTATAACACTTTACACTTTAATATATGCTAAATTTGGAGCAAGAACTAATTTCCTTCAAATTAAAATCTTTTAAATCTTCCAACTTAATTGCTAAATGCAATTTAATATATAAATTAGGGATATTGTTTTTTAAATATACAGGTTTACACTCTTATTAGCCTTCATCGTTACTACGTTGACTTTTTTCGCTACCTTCTTTAGATTTTTCTTTGTCATCATCTTCAATATCCATTATATCACCCTCATTTTCATCTTGTCCTTCGTTATCTACGGTTAAAATTTCTTCTTTGTTATCACCATCATCATCATCATCCTTATTATTTAACTCCTCTTCATAAAATTCATCTTCACCAAGAAGAAACATTGAATCATCTTTTTTAGAATCCTTATCTTCCTCCTGCTTATCATCCTTTTTATTTTCTTCTTCATTTTGCTCATCATCATCTTCTTCTGATGAATTCTCATTTTCTGTCTCGTTTTCTGAATCTTCATCCGATTCTCTTCTCTTTCCTTTCATTTTTTCTTTTGAAAGTCTCTTTAATTCAGCTACCTGAGCTTTCATTCTCTCTTGAATTTCAGCAATTCGTTTATCTCCAGTTTCGATTTCTTGCTGCTTTTGTGATAAATCTTCTTTAGCTGTAGTAATTTTGCCGGTAAGTCGTTCCTATTATTATTAATGAAATTTAATGATTATAAAAAATTTTTTTTTAAAAAAAAGATACGATTTATCTAATAAGAACCAAACCTGTATTAACGGATTGATTGCAGAAGCGAAATGTGATTCAAAGTTTTTAATTTCTTCTTCTAATTTAGCAATATCGGTAGTTAATTCTTCTCGTTTATTCAATATTTGTGTCAATTCAGCTAAAAAATATCATAGATAAAATTAATATACAATATGAAAAAAAATATTCATTTGATATTTTATTAATGACATACGATCTTCATCCTCATCCTCGTCCGATTCTGAAGTAGATTCTTCCGACTCTGTTGTTTCTTCTTCTTCATCATTTTTATCACTAGAGTCAGACATTTCATCAAATCTTTCAAGAGCATTTTCGAACTCCTTTTGCAAATCATCATCGGGTGTTGAAAATTGATCCTCATCAAGAATTTCCTCGCCTAATACTGTCGTATCTTCTTCTAATTCTACATCATAATCATCTTCTTCACCTTGTACTTCTTCAACTTCCTCTTGTTCTTCTTCCTCATGTGCTTTTGACCCAATATATGCAGCTGGTGTTGCTGTTTCTGAATCAATTGCATCCTCCCATACTTTGTTTCGATTAATTTGAAACTCACCGGTTAAAAAAAATATTTTAAATGAAAGTAATGATGATTATTATAAATATAAGTACCAAGCTTAACTTCCTCCGCTAACGAATCTTCGTGCAACAATTTTTCAACCTCTTTTTCGATGTCTTCAATTTTCTATATTAAGCAATAATATCACGTTTTTATAAAATGAATCGAATTTAGTAAATATAATCTTTAATATTAAATTAATATCAGAATCAGGATATTTGTAAGATTGTATAGTTTAATTTAGATATTTGACGTGGAAATAGTAATCAGCAAGAAGGTAGAGTAGAAGCACTCAAAACGCATAAATTAACTAAAATCATCATTTCAAATAGCAAATTCATAAACTTTTTTTTTTTTTGGTCTATTTAATTTTCAGATAGGATGTTTACCTATTTTTTACCATTCTCTTGCTTAAGTTTTAACTTTTGAACATAAAAAAATTTATATTTTTTTTGAATAGTCATGATAAGAAGATCAAATTTAAACCTCTGAATTTTATAAATTTGTAAGAGACGACCTCATTCCATAATTCAATCCAAAGCGGTACATAAGAACGCATTAAAATATTAAATAAACTTTACCTTAGCAGAGATACGTTTTCTAAATCTTCTTTTCCTGACATTCTTCAAAGGAGGTGTTGTTAATCCGTCAGGCCATTCAAACTCGTCAACATTTGAAGATTTAGAATTTTCAGTAAATAACTGTTCATCATCTTGAATTTGAGATTCTACAACTAACATCTATTAAAATTTAAATTAAAATTGAATTGAACTGAAATTTTTGAATTTATTGAAAATTATTAAATGGATTGTTGGAAATACCTGACAGATATCAGCAACTTTATAGTACTGTATTTTATTAAAAGTTTTCTGAGCCTCAATAATACAAGGTAAATCGACTAACTTAGCACGATATTTTTGATTTTCAAAAGTGAATATTGCACGACGAGGATCTAATTATTATAAAATAAATTGAATCAAAAAAATAAATTATTATTTTTTGATTTGAAATAAATCTTCAATTAGTTTACCTTTAAAAATAATCCCAATATCGTCAGTAAATTTTCCGGTTTTAACTTTTTCTCTAAACTTTTGTTTAACATCCTCTGGAACCATCAACCTTAATATAAATTGTTCCTCAATGGGAATATCTTTTTCTTCAATATCGTCATCCTCAGGTATTTTACCTAATATAATAGGTCTTTTCTTTGTACCTGTAGAAAGTCGACGTTTTTGTTTATCTCTTAATAAAGCTTCACTTCTAGGTATTTTTATTTTTAAAGGTGCTGAAGATTTTGAAGAGCCAGTAACTGAGGTAGTCGTAGGAGAAGGAATATTTTTTTTTGAATCTCTAGGCCTTCCCATAATTTTTATTTATAAAAAACTGTCGAATTCGGTGTCGAATTCGAGCTGCTTTTATATTCTACATTTGACGTTTAGTGGTAGAGTTGATTTGAACCACGTGTTCATCAACAATACACTTATTTATATTAGATTTTTAAACTGATTTCACATAAAATAAAGCTAAAATAGTAGGAAATCACTCTTTACTATATTAGGAGGTCGTCTAAAGCGGATCTTTTCTACCCCCACGTGATTTTGTGCCACATCAGCCTCATTGATTTATTTATTTATTTATTTACGTTTAACAACAGTGATTTGTAACTTTCGTAACTCTTTCTTCTTTTTTCTCTTTCTTTCTTTAATGTCAGATAAAAAGCTGTAAATATCAAGTTTTAATAATTATTTAAATATAAAATTTATTGTTGGTTTATTTTTAACTGCTATATTAACTGTTTTTATTTTTTTTGTTTATTTTTTTTATACAAAGATTAGAGCATAATTTTGGTACTTTGGTCATTCTTTGAGGCTAAATAAAGTTGCTTAACAAGTATAGCATTACTCAATAATTATTTTTATTGAATTATTTTACATATTTGTAGAGTTAAAATTATACTTTGTAACAAAATTAAGTGCATTATACATTTTTTAAATCTCTTTAGGCAACGCGCGTTTTTATATTTATTTAGATTATTTATCATACTTGTTTTATTGTATCTATTAGGAGAGTTAGGAGAGACGCGTTTTTATATTTATTTAGGTGTTGTTTATTATATTTATTTTATTAGGAATACGCGTTTTTATATTATTTAGGTGTTATTTATTGTATTTGCTTTATTATATCTATCAGGAGACATAGGAAACGCGCGTTTTTATATTTATTTAGGTGTTATTTATTATATTTATTTTATGGGTTATGCGTTTTATTTTATTAATAAATAAGCAGACATAAATTTCAAAGTAAAAATCAAACGAACTTATCATTTTTTTCAATAAAGCATATTTTATTGTTTTATTGACTTTTAGTAAATAATTTTTTTTATTAAATTTAAAAACATAAAATTTTAAGAGCAAGAAATTAATATTTTTTTACTTATACAGTCGACTCTGGTTATAACGAACCTGTTTGTACTGAAACCTCGTTATACCGAATCAGAACTGATTTTTTATAAATAATTTCACTGGATATAACGAACTTTTATAATAAAATACTATATAACGCATCCGAACTGAACTTAACCAGCCCCTATATATCAGCTATATACAGTAATAATTTTATACTTTCTATAATGAATGGTCATGTGACTATATAGTAGTCCAGGCCAATTTTATAGTGCTGGCCAGAATGACTAATAATTTTTTCAAAAATTTACGTTAAAAAGAAATTATAATTTTGGCCAGCATTACAAATTTGGCCCAAATTACCTATAAAGAAAACCAGTTCGGTATATTATATAACGAATTCACTATATACCGAACTAAACCTCCTAGAACGGAAGGTTCGTTATATCCAGAGTTGACTGTAGTATGAAAATTTAATTTTAATATTTTGAAAGTGCAAAAGTGCGAGAAGCAAAAAATTTTGTAATTAAAATTTTTCTAAGATAAATGTTACGTAAAAAAGCAAATGAGGCTGATGCACCACAAAAATCACATGGGGTATAAAAGTGACAGTGATGCAAAAATATGAATCTTGACCCATCACATAAGGTAGATATATGAGGTAGATAAATAAACTGTACTGTACGATCAGTTAAACTGTACTGTATGATTGAATTAAAAAAAGTTCATGCAGTACAGTACAGTGCTTTATATATGTATATAATATATAAGAGTTGTACTGTACTATACGAAAAAAAAAAAAAATTCGTACAGTACAGCTAACACTAGTCAAAATAGTCCAATTCGGTCAAATTTCGGATAGGCAAATTTGGGCTGAATTATGTCCAAAATCTGGCCAAAATTGGCCAAATGTTTATACTGAATGTTTATACTGAGTTGTACAACTCAGACTGCCACTCATTTAAATTTCGGTTAATTTTCGATTACAATTCATATGATTTTCGGTTAATTTTTGATTTACGATTCACATAATTTTTAGTAAAAGTTCGATTAAATATTCGCATAAGTTTCGGATAGCATTTTTTTATACCGAAACTTCAACATTCAGGAATTCATAAAATTGTATTTATTTAATACTAATAATTTTATTATAAAATATTTTTTACTAATAATATTCTACTAATAATATCCTA
>QZLH01000097.1:0-20185 GCA_003833135.1 Oehlia diaphana | reverse complement strand
TGCGAAAACGTTATTTATCAAGTAATTTAATAATAAAAAACGTTTCGCAACATTTTTTAATTATTTTAACAAAAAACGTTGCGAAACCATTTTTTTTTATTAAATTGCTTAATAAAAAATGTTTTCGCAACATTTTTTTAATTCTTTTAATAGAAAACGTTGCGAAAATGTTTTTTATTAATAATTTCACGTTTTCGCACATTTTTTTAATAAATAACGTTGCGAAAACGTTAAAAATCAAACCGATAATGAATCGGTAAATCGGTTTAGTTTTTGGTAATTATCGGTCAGTTTCAGTACTGATGATTACCGAAACTGATCGGTTTCGGTAATTAACAATACTGTTACCGATCAATTCAGTTCGGTTTCAGTTTTGGCAAAAACCGTACTGAACTGAACTGATCGGAGCCCTAATAACAATAAAACATATATAAATCATTAAAAAAAAAAAAAAATTTTAATTATTTAAGCACAGTACTGGAAATTGATCATTAGGAATAGAATTGAAGCAGAACCTTAAACATTACTAAAAAAACTCAGATCTGAATTTGTATAAACCTTATAATTAATTTCTGTTCCAAATGTATAAAATTATATGTAAATTTTAAACTCAAATTTTGCTATCTCAGGATCTAGTGATTGGATTTTAATGATCGTTAGCTTGTTAGATTTGTCTCAATGAAACAAACATTTTGATATATATTTCATCTTTTTAGATGTAATATTGACTGAGATATTGCATTTTGAAATTTTAATTACACAGAATCTGAATTGTTTTAGTAATGTTTGGAGTCCTATTGAAGCATATAAAATTTTTCAAGAATTAAACAAAGGAGTTACACCTATAAATATTTGTGATGCTATTAATTTTAGTAAAGTAGCTTGGGATTTTATAAGTTAACAAACAATTATTAATTATTGGAGGCATACAGGAATTCTTCTACAAGATGAAATTGATGAAGGCAAAAAAAATGAAAATCAAGCTGATCAAGAAGCTTACAATGAAATAGAATTATAAGAACTTATCAACTAACTTCCATATGATGATTCTAGTATTCCACAAACGATTCAGTTAGATCAAATCAATTCAAATTCAATTTGGATTTGATTTGATTCGATTCAATAATTTTTGATTTGCGAATTGAACTCAAATCTGAAATTTTAATTCGAATTCAAATTCAAATCAAGCCCTGATTTAGTGTTCTGCATGAATCAAATTTCTCCTTTAAAATTCGATTCAATTCAGACTTGATTTAGACTCAATTCGACTTTCAAAAATTATTATCTCAGGATCTAGTGATCCAAATTTGATGATCTTTTTTTTAATCGATAGGTCTCGTTGCCTGATCAAAATAAAAAAAAGATCGTTAAAATCAGACCGCTAGATCAAAAGTTATTCGCAAAATACGTTTTTATTACTCAGGAGCAATCAGGGTCACACCATGTCGCAAATACTATCTTCTTCTACCATATGCATGTCAATCTTCACCGCATAATATATTTTTACAGTAAGGTGGATGGTACAAGAACGATACATTTGCCACCGTGTCACAAATTGATTCGTGCGGAATACTACCCTGATTCGATTTGATCATGTGATGGTACACAAAATTCCTAAAAAGGAAACTTTTATTTCCTGCAAAAATGGAAAGTATCGCACTAGGTTATACAAGTTTTCAAAAACAGAAATTTATTTTGCCGATCCTTTTGATTTCCTTTTTGGGTGATACCTATTCCACAAAAATATTTTTTGTGAAATGTGCAGATAACCTTTTTATAACTTGTGTAACATTTAACCTAAAAAAGGAATGATCACTGATTTGTCGAATTGAATCCAAATCTGATTCAATCAAATTCAAATTTGATCCTATGGATGAGAAAGAATTTCTTATATCAATGATCGTTTACAAGTTGATGGAGGGCTGACTGATGAAGAAATTGTATCCATAATAAAAATTAAATGATGATGAATCAAAAAAGGATCCAATTGAAGAATCTCCAAAGGTAATTTCAAAAATGGAAGCTTTAGATAATTTGGATAATCTTGTTTTATTTTTTGAATATTCATTAGATATTTCTATTGAAGCATCTTTAACGTACGCATCATGTGTATGATATTATCATATGCATCCTTGATGTGTACGATAATAATGTACGCACTCTGATTTTTAAGGTTATATGATAACTTAATGTACACACTTTTATTTATTCCTTTTATAGTTTTTATAGTAATGTTTTTTCCAAAAATAGTATTTTATATAATATTAGAAATTTCAAAAAATAAGCAAAGAAAAATTAACAAAGTTGCGAAATTTAAAATTTTCAAATATATTTAAACTTTATTTATATTTTAAAATTTTTTTCAATAGAAATGAATAGAACTACTTTATTAAAAATGTGCAATAATACATTATTTGAAAACAATAAATTCCTATTCATCATGAATGACTGCCTCAAAATGTACACTTTATAGCATAATTTCACGTGTATTTTCAACTTGAATTCTTTTGTAATCTTCTTGAATCAATCTAACTGCCGCCTTAGGAATAAGAACTTCCTGCAAATATTCTATTAGTGTTTGTGGTGATGCTAAAGACTTTGTTAAAATTTTTGTATCAATAAATAGCCTTCTTAAAGTTTTAGCGATTATAACAGCACCACAAGGTTCATAATAACTAGGCTAATTTGTTAATTGGTAATAGATTATTGTTAATTATAGAACACAAATGCATAAAATAAAATAAAAAATATGAGTTACCTAAAAATTCTCAATTTTATTCATAATACCCATAGGTGTATTGGCTTTATTCTTTCCAATTTCACAATATGCTCTCATAACATTTTCATGATAAACACTTTTGACCTTCTTTTTACAAATATCTAACAAATCAGATCAGAAATTTTCAATCCTTTTAGGAATAGCACTAAAATCTATTTCCATTAAATAACCTTTTTTAACGCCATCTGGGATAATTTTTATTTCTGCTATATGGATGCAGAAAAATTCAAATTGTTCTACAACGTTTAGTTTTTTTCCATGATATTTGACCAGTAGTTCTCTTAATTTTGTAGATAAAAAAGGTAATTTCTCCTCACAATAAGGGAAACCTTTAGTTATTTAAATTAGATTCAGTAAACTTCAATAACAAATAACAAAAATGACTAAAATATATAAAATTTAATTTACCATTACATCCAGATCACTTTCTTTATTGGAATTTTTTCTATTTGTCATGTACTATATAAATTTATTGGAGTTATTACATTTATAATTAAATTAATTTAATGAAAATAAATCTTTTTATCATTATATTTGAAGGATTATTCTCTTTGTTTGAGATTTCCTCATTTACAACATGCTGTATATAAATAAATATGAAATTAATTATTTTGTAGCTACGTACTGCAATAAATAAATAATGAAAATTATTAAAATACCTTTTTTTTTGACTTAGTTTTTTGAGCACTAGATTCTATACTTGACTTTTTTCTTTTATTTGAGCGAACATTACCTTTTGCTTTTATATTCTGTGAATTTCTTATAATATTATCAGTTTCTCTAATCCAATTATTATTATATTCATTGTTAGTGAAAGTTATTTTTACTTTTAATAAAATGGATAGTGATTCATTAAAAATTGGAGCAGTTTCAGGTTTTTGATTAACAAATCGCTACAACCTTCAAATTGTACGATTAAGATTATATACATAATCTTGTTCTAGTTGTTCTGGTTGTATTATATTTTCAGAAGATGTAGCATAATGAAACTGTAGAGAATAGAAAGTTTTGTATTGATGCATAATTTCCACTTCTGTCAGATCTTTACACCATCATGGCAAATACATTTTTTTGGAAAATAAATCTAAATTGAGTTGTGTAGCAACGTGTAATATATGATGACAAATTATTCCAGCAAAAGTCATGTATCTATATGTACAAGTTAATAACTCATCTAGTAAATTAAATTCTATAATCCTTCCACTACTTGAAGTTTCAAATCTTGTAACATGAAAAACCTTTAAATTTAACCCAGTATCTTGTAGAATTAAACTTTAATAAAAATAAACAAAATCAAATTAAATAATTATAACAATGGTATTTTAACAACTTAAAAAAAAAATTACCTTTCAGAGTCAACCAAAACTTCTTCACATTTATAACAAGAAGATTGTATTAATTGTTCTTGAAACTTCTTTAAAGCATAAATTGTTAATATTGAAACTGCCTGTTTTTCAAATGGGCTAATTGTCTTATATATTATGTTTAACGTAGTTTCTTTATATTTGATAAATTCAACATCTTATCTTCTACTATCTAATGCCGATTCAAAAGCATTGAGGAATCTTGATATAGAAGTACTAGCATCCATATAGCCCTTCATTAAATTATTCATACTTTCTTCACGCTAAGTAGAAGATATTTCTCCCATAAAGACATCTTGGTTATAGCAAATAGCCCACTTTTCTTTACACTTTTCTAAAGTTTTTAAATAAGACGCAGCTTCTGAAAACTTGTCCTTTAAAGAATCCCATGCTAAACTAAAATTTGTTTCATTAGTTTCATTTAAACAAGCATAAAAATTATTTAAAATAGCTTCCAATTAGAACTTAATTTTGAGATTAAATTTGTAGTAATGTTTTTACCAAATGCCATTGGCATAATCGGTGGTTTGTTCCAGCATCTTTAAATGTAATATTATATGCAGATGAAATTGCAGAATCATTGTCTGTAAGTAAAACTTTGGGAGCTTGATGATTAACCAATTGTAGAAATGTATTAAATAGCTAAGTAAATGATTCTATTCAGCAAAACAAACACTCTGGCCATAATTATTTATACCTGTAAATATACCAAATGGTAGATCAAACCTATTTGTACGATAGGTATTATCAAAAATTATAATATTGCAAAATCTAGCATAGTTTATTCTTTGTTCTAAGAACATCCATATGGCAGATTTAAATTCATTTGTAATGGGATTAACTTTAACCGTATTCACCCATTTTACCGACACCTGTTTTACTGACATAAAATTTACTGACTCCTCTTTACCGACTTGCCATTTCACTGACATCCCATTTTTCTGAAACTAATTCAACGAATCCCATTTTGCCGATATCTATTTTACCGATATGATCAACATAAATCAACATGGCAGTATCGACTAAAAATTATAATTTAATTTTATAATATATAATATAAAAAATTCTTTATTTACTTATAATTTTTAATCAGTAAATGAAAAATTTTCGAACTTTAATAAAATTAATATTATTTATTGAATAATTTATTATTGCAATTTGAAAGTAAATAAGCTTATAATTTTTAAAAGCAGTAAATTTTCTTTATTAATTATAATTACAAAGAAATGTTATGAGCGATTCCTCTTAGAAAATCAATGAGGGAACGATTATGTCGATCATTAAATACCGATAAGATACGATTTTCACGATTGATGTAATTTTTTCGTTTGGATGGCCTGGGTTCTCCACGCATAATATTTTCTATTTGCAATTCTGTTTCATGTTGTTCTTTACGCATTGCTTCTACAATTGTATAAACCCCAACATGTGCTTTACCAATTAATGTATTCCAACGATGATGCCATCCTTCAACTAAATTTTGTGTCCTGGGATAATCAAGTTCAACTAGTTCATGCACGGACCAGAGCTCTGGTGGAAATAATGGAGGAGCTCGAAGTGTAGTACCATTTCTATGCTGTCTCCGAACTCTTCCACGAATATAATTTTCCTCAAAATATTGGATAACTTCTTCTGCATTTGAAGGTAGAAGAGGCTTAATTTGATCAAATGCAGCTGGGATTTCAGAAGGTGGAAGGAATGCAAGGGCTGTGATATGGCGCATTTTGAGGCTAAAATCTTCATTATTTCCATATTCAGTGGCCAATCCTATGGCTTGAATTTTCTTCCATATATTTTGACACAGATGAAAAAAACAGCCCTTATTAATAGATTCAGGAAATTCAATACGAGCTGCTTTAATTGCTGCTTGTTCAAAGTCAGTAAGAATCATAGATGGACTTAAATTTTGTCCAGCCTCTTCTCCCAAGTCAACTAATTCTTGAAATAACCGCCTATAACTTTCTTCTGTTTTGTTTGTCATTAATGTATATACTAGAGGAAAAATACGTGCATTATCTTCACCTCCAACTGGGGCATGAATAGTATACATCTGCAGAAAAAGGGTTGGTACTGTTTTAAACGTACCATCCATCATCCAGTAATCTGCTTCCTGTAAATGCTGAAGGTTGGATGGTGTACAAAAAATGATCATTTTTTCATTTCCTATATCTAACTCCTTTGCCAAAAATTGATCACCATTGATAGTTATGCGCAAATTAGAAGGAATATTAATATCTTGCAATGATCTTGGCTGTGGAGGCATATTTTTATCTCTTACACGGTTAATTTGTTTACGTAATGCTTGTCTATTAGGCAGGGAAGAATAGGAATCTTGAGATATATTACTTACAGCATCTTGAATTATTTGAACTGGCCGGTCATTTGTACTGGATGCTGCCTCTTTTATTGTATTAAGTGTTTGTACAACATTTGCCCGGCTTGCTTCAGGAGCATGATTATGTTCGCTAAAACTTATTAACACATGTTCTTGACCATTTAAAATGGTTGATGCTCTTCCTTTACAGTGATACATATGTCTATATTCACAACACCAGTAATATTTTTCATTACGGTTCTTGTCTTTAACTAATAAGTATCCACATACAATTATCTTTGGTTTACCACGTATGGATTTGACCAATCTGCATACTTCACGATTCATTTTAAAGTATTAATATTAAAAAAGCAGATATGGTTTGTATTTTAATGAAAATAATATGAATATTTTTATTTTTGCGTTTCTGGAAAAATAAAAAAATTACAAAGGAATAATTAAAAAATCTTCATTTATAAGTTTAAACCCTCGGATTTTGATTGGTACTACAATAATCTTGCATTATTAAAACTTATATAGTCCATTTATTTTACTTTCGGCACTTGAAATTAAGGCACAGTAAAGGCGTAGCAAACTGATGAATTTATTTAAAAAAAATTTTGGTGAAATGAAAAGTCGGGTAATCTTCATGTCGGTAAAATGGCATTTCGGTAAAATGAAGTTAGGTGATTTTTCATGTCAGCAAAATGGAAGTCGGTAAAGTGGCGTCGGTCAATTTCATGTCGGTGAAATAGCTGTCTGTAAGTCGTACTGTAACCCACGCAGAGAAATCTTATTAATGCTACTGCGCCACAATAAGTAAATTCGATTTTTATTTGATAATCGATTTAAAATCGATTCTTATCAATTTTCAATAAATTCGATTATTATAAAATCGATTCCAATCCCTACCCTGTTCTAATAATGCAAGTCTAGCCTCAAGCTCTCCAACTCTAGACTTGAGTTCAGCATTCTCAGCATCACGCCTTGCATTCTCTTCAATAATTTGCTTCAACCTCACATTCTCAGCCTCAATCTCAGCTAAGAGTTTGGAATTTAATTCTCTCAATGAATCAATGGATTGCATGTTCGATAATAATTTTTATATGAGATGGAATAATTCAAAAGTTCATTAGCATAGATAAAAAATGAGGTAATATCCTCATCGGAATTACTGATTTATTAATGTAAAAAATAAATTACAAGATTCGGTAATACATAAACTTGTTTTACAAAATGAAATAGCGTTTCTATACTAATGCCTGCTGGTGTTTTGTTCATCTAAGCTATCTATATACTAACGCAACATTAACTCTAATCCGATTTCATTTGTCCAAACGTCGATATTCTGGATAGAATAAAATGGTCATCAGTTATGCACAGAACATGCAGTGTCAGAAATCAACAGTTCACCTTGGTAAAGGCCCAGCCGAAATATATTGTACTGCGACCATTTTTTCCACATTACAAATTTAAAATGACGTCTGAATCACACCCACATTTATATTTGCCGCCCATTTACCAAAAAAGGAAATTGTAACAATACACTTGCTGATCAATTATTGTTATAATTTCCTTTTTTGAATATGGGCGGCAAGTATACCCACATTACGCCCAATTAGTATTAAAAATTTCGTGGCACATTACATCACCATTACGAATAAATTATCATGTAATACAATATCAAATCCTTAAATTTTCTTTCTGCAACACTGCAACTGATGCTCAAAATATTTTCCACATTTATCACATTTATAAACAGGTAGAATGGCAAAAAGGGCAAATCCAATGTCGCAACTTACAGAATTTTATAGTAAAGTTTGTATTGCTAGAAGCGTAAAATTTGCCACCGACGAAGCAAGTAAAGAAGAAATTAGCTTGTCAGAGAGTGACATATTTTCTTGTAACCTAGCAACGATATTAGCAAGAGACAGTGAAGTGGTAGCGGTTAACTTGAAAATTTTACCCAGAAAATGTAGAATTTACCTTTCAAAGAACAGTAAATGGGAGCCTAGAGATGAAGATTATGTCGAAGAAATTAAAAGACTCATGAAAAATTTATCTAAAAATGCTCCCATGACATTCGAACAAGCAACTAAAAGAAATGATGTGGCTGCTTTATTTTTTAGTGTATTAGAGTACTGTTCTGTTAAGCTTGAAAAAAGATTAGAAAAACTTAAAAGAGATATAGAGAATAATAAAGACAAACCATATATTAAATCTTTCCTAGAATTCCTAGAATCTTCTGGGATTAACGTTGATAATCTAGATGAGACTGACGAAATTACCATAGCTTGTTGCGAGTATTATAAAGACAATAAAAATAACGAAAGTTATCCGCAAAGATTCCTAGGACACATCAAAAAAGTGGGATCCTATTCTGCATCTGTGATGGATATTGTTAATTGTGCACGTAAAGAAAGGTATAAAACATCATTTTCTCGTGTAGAATTGCATTTTTTGGATCCTGTTCTTGCCAAACAAACCGTATCTCCATGGACTAGTATTATCAAAGAGTTTATTCCTGCTCAAAAGAATTTCGAAGATTTCAAGAAAAATTTTTTAAAAAATAAAGAAACAAGGCAGAAACTAAACGAGATATATGGTGGCACAGGTAGTCAATTGGATCGTGAAAAAACTAATCAAATATATTTACACGCAGAATTGAACATATTGACCAATACCGGCATATTAAGCAAGGAACATAATGAATTCATAGCAGTATCCAAGAAATGTTGTTATTTATGTGAATCATACATCGAATTTTTACGATCCAAAGGATATAAAATTACCATTTCTGGGAGACATAAGAAATTGTATCTCAGATGGAAACTTCCAGATCTTTACAGTAGTGAATTCGTAGAGAATGTTCTCGGGGACCTTGATCAGCTCATAGAGTGCGGAATAGATCGACATACTAAAACAATTATTAGATCCGATAGTAATGGAGATAGTGCTGATTCTGATAATCCAAAACGAAATCATGTTTCTTTGAAAAAGGCGATTAGAGACGCAAAACGGGTTAAGGCTAATTCCAATCTATGATTCAGATATTCAGTAACGTTGCTTGTAGATCGACATACTAAAACAATTATTAGATCCGATAGTGATGGAGATAGTGCTGATTCTGATAATCCAAAACGAAATCATGTTTCTTTGAAAAAGGCGATTAGAGATGCAAAACGGGTTAAGGCTAATCTATGATTCAGATATTCAGTAACATTGCTTGATTAATAATTTTTTAGTGAGAATAAAGGAACATTTTTATCAATAAAACAAAAATTGCTACATTTAAAAAGTTAAACAAAATCTTTACTCTTATAAACGAAATGTCAGTGCTAAACTAACAAAATCTATTTGAGTGGTGGACATTCCTCAATACCACCTAACGCTAATTTTTTCAATATCTATGCGTCTATCTATAATTTCCGAAGTAAATTAACTATATCTATTATTGTTTAAACCAATTCCGCCCAAATATTCTGAGATGATAATATTTTGGATCTATTGCAAAATTCCAGAGTAAGGTAAAAAACAAACAATATCTCTTACCTTTATATTTCGTTTTCTCGATATTTCACATTCACTGTATGCTCTTGGATAGAATTCACTGCCGGACTTTCTAATTTGCGATCCGAATTTTGAAATTGTCGAGAAAATTTTTATACAAGACTGGAATTATCTTCTGAAAAATGCCAAGAAAAAAAATGTTCTTATTATTACACGCGATAAATAAATACAAAGTTTGGGACGTAGCTAAAAAAATACATAAGAAAATTTCTATGCTAAATAAAGCACCTAAGGACCTATACTAAATATATATTTTTCACTGACTTCGAGTATGAGAAGTCGACTCCGCCCTATGATCAAAGATTATTTCTCAGCTTTTCCATGCATTATCACATAATAGGTGCAACCGTGAAGAATCTTCACGATCAAAAATCATGAGTATTCAGTAATCTCAAGTCAAGACGCCATGAGGCATTTCCTCATCAATGATTGTTGTACTAAAAATTTTTATTTGATACACGCGAGGAATAAATACAAAAGTTCGGATCTCTATCCGTGATACATGAAGTTATTACGTTACTACGTCTACCTCCTCGATGACTTTATCCTTTCATTCTCTTCTACATTTTTCCGCATCTGTTATTACCCCATATATTATCCATATTGCCATGCTTGCTTTGTGTTTGCGAGATAGTGAAGACAATCTGAACAGCGACCACATCTTTTTTGAACAGTAACTTGATCAAATGTCAGTCTGCATGGATGACATGTTTGACAAAAAAATCACGTGCGCGTGAACAATGTTCATGCCAATCACTTTTTGCCAAGAAATTTATGTCCCAGAAAGATGCCAAGAAAATTTTTTATTAATATATGTAAAAAATAAATACAAAGCTTGAGACTATACCCGTGATACATGACGTCTATCTAATATACATGATTATTTTTTCTTGATTATCTCTTCTACATGGCGCTTCTTAGTTGTGGGTTCCTCACTACCTATTGCTCTATCCTTTAATAATCCTACGATCACTTCTAAAACCCTCTTCACATTCTTACGCAATTCTGTATCATCTTTGAGAGCGTCTTCTGTTAGTGAAATTCGATATTCAGTCCTGCTTGTACAGTAGATGCTCTCAGTACTATGGAGAATGAAGTACCAGTCAGTTCCAGTGCTGACTATACCATAGACGTAGTCATAGTCAGGATCGAATGCATCATCCACCTTTCTTTTTTTCTTGTTCATATTTATATTTATCTGAGGGAAATAAAGAAGTAAGTTAGCAATAGCCCATGATCATCCTATAGCGAGCGAGCTAGTAGAATTTGTTATACTTACATCACAAGCACTTCGGCATTGTAGTAAGTTTTGGCAGATACCCATAGTTGCTTGATTCTGTTTGCCTTCGATTATGCAAATTATTTCCTCCAGCATCTCGCTGATAATTTTTTTGATGGCATAGTCGACACAGCCTGTATTTTCTTCACCAATTATATTTGCCTGAGGTGTGATTACCAAGTCACCGAGAATACTTACAGCCGTATGTAAGATTGTTGAAATGTACTCGCACCGCATAGCTTTGTTACTATCTACAACTGGACCCATATTTTTTATTTTACGGAGAATGTCATCAATGCATAGCTTAAATTTGGGGGCGCTTTCGTTGATGGTGTGGGTGGCTATATTATGATATGTGAGCTCGAAATATATAAAAAAGAACCCTTTAATCTGATATTACTTACGTGGTATGAACTGTGGAATGCGAGTTATATCTCCGCTAACAATCCCATATTTCTCCAGCACTTCACTCAAGTCTTTCAAACTCCTGTACCTTTAATTTACGCTTGCCAAGTTCCTTAGCGAAGTCTACAAGTCTAGTCGCAGGACCTAATTTCATTTCATGTCGCTCGAGCTCTTCTTTGGTTATCTTAAAGAAGTCACAGCCATTAATCTTTTGTTTGCAAATTACTTCCAACTCCTCGTCGTCAAGTTCCAAGTCCTCTTCCTTACTCAAGAAGTCTATAAGCTCCTTCATTTTATATTTTCGAACCACCTCAGCTAATGTAGGAGCATTTTTTTCTTCCGTTGCAGTGACGCTAGTAGCAGTGGAAGCTGGTGTATTAGTTTCAGAGACAGACATAGTGCTTTTATAGTGATAGTAGGCTCGGACAAAAAGTGTGTTACTTTCCAGAGTGAGATAAAAATTTATTTCTGTTCGGGAAAGAAAATACTGGACGTTAATATAGGTTTTTATGTTGCACAAGCATTGTATCATTACACGTGATCCGTTTCTTTTTAAAATAATAATACTTTATTTATGAAATAAAATAGTTGCCGGTAGTCAGCCTATAATACATAAAAATTGTGACTATACTTCGTGGCTCAGGCCTATCGCTACATGATAATGAAATATAGATAAAAAAATCTAACTACTAGGAGGAGTATTTAAATACGTACAATAATATGAATTTTATTGTTAGGAGGTTGCTGGGGAAAATGACTAGAAATTAATTGATATGGGAACATTTCTTCTCTTCTTTCGCCTTGTCCATTATTATATTGTCTAATTTGATCGACAATAGTTATAATTACTCTGAAATCGATCTTGTGAAGAATAAAGTTGGTAGGAAGAATATTTTCAAATAATGATGGCCACCTTTCCTTAATCATAGGCCTTAACAAATCGACCGCCTCGTTGCTAGAGATCTTAAACGTAGTAATACTTTGCCTTATTACGCTTTCGGGTGAGGCATCGGGGATAACAAGACAATTAAGAGTTAAAGTATTGGCCATTGTCTGATCTATTTCCAAGGACTCATGGTTAGAAAAACTCGCTCCCATACATACATAACTTCTAGCATATACATACCTTATTTTGCATTAGCTACGCTAGTGAAACTATTTTCTCTGGGAAAGTTTTTTAAGGAAAGTTGGCTGAACTTCCACATACTCCTACATGCTTTATATCTTGCTGGAAAAAGAGCGCCAAGCCAAAGTTAAGGAGATAAGAATAGTGATTAGCATTGTCATATGATGCCAAAAGCTCTATGAAAGCACATGTAAACGGAATCCTCTTACCTTTTCACATGTAGATCTACCGGAAAGACATAGTTGGTTTTACGCCTGGCGATCTCAGAATTGCGAGTCCCTCAGCCTTTCATAACATATGCTTTTGTCGTCACTATTTACTTTTAGAGTTGGTCCTGTGTTGCATGTAGATCTCCTTTCACATTTTCTCACATTTGTTCGGAAAAAAAATATAGGTACTAGTTAGTATATTTTCTTTTTCTGCAAAAATTAATATGTCGCACAAGACCTGACTGATGATCCACTTATTTTTCTGTCGCACAGGAGTGGCCCAGCAAATTCTTCCGAGCTGATGATCACTATCCCGGGTTGATGATCAGTATTCTGGACTCAGCCCTTAAGGCGTTTCGCTAAATTTTCTGCATTAAATATATTATTTTATTATAGCAATCATGGCAAATAATAATCCCGAAACGCTTGCTCAGTTTTATGGACTGTTTTTATATAAGAAGAAGGATATAATAGCTATTCAGGAGAAACTCGGTATTGGCCTTGGCAATGCAAATGAATTAGTAGTGCCTCCAGATTCTGAGCTTATGGGAAAAACACTTGCTGATTCATACAAATTGTTGTTAGAATTGGTAGGGGATTTAATACCGATTCAGGAGAAACTCAACATTGATGGTAATCCCATTCTAGGAGAGGCACTCCGAAGCAATAAAGCTTCTACAGATATTCTATTTGGTAAAATATTAAATTTGTTTATGTGTTTGGAAGAGAATATAATAGCAATTCAGGATAAACTCGACATTGTTGGCTATACCAATCAAGCAAGGGTGGAAGAAGTTGATGAAAATATGAGAGCATGTCTCCGGAAGCTTAAGGAGTTTCATGGTCCCTTAGAGAATGATCCAGGTGTGATATTTCCGAAATATGGTGAAATGTGTGTAAAGAAAATTATGTTTACTGGAGAAGGGCTTCCATTATTTCTGAAGCTCTCTTCTCAACAATTGCACGAAATATTCGTCAAAAATCCATCTAATGCCGGTCAATGCCCATGTCTAGAACAGGTTAGCTAATCTATATTTTTTGTTGTACAGAAGCACTGTACATGCATGTGACCCAGCAAAAATCTAATTAATAATCATCACTCTGGACTAGTTAGATCGGCAGAGTACCACCAACCTGTCTAAGATAATCATTAAATGCAGTAATAAAATCATTCAGAGTTTCAGCCGTGCCTGTAATTATCGGAAGAGATACATCATTATTATAGGCAACTTCATCCTCTGATTCAGTTTCAGAGCTAGAAGATTCTGAATCAGAACAGTAATCTTCATCAAGTTCGATATGAATATTTGATTTAGCTGATCCATGGCTTTTTTGCTAATATTTTCACATCCTTCTAAATCTAGAGATTTTAAACTAAGACATGAACGAACAATTTCTTTGATAGTCTTACTTGTAATATTGCAATTTCCAAGGCTAAGATGCTGAATCTTTGGGCAGGAGCGGATAACATTGCAGATTGATAATTCATTTAAATTTCAAAGAAAGTATAGGTTTTGGTGATAGATCACTATTTATAATAGCGGAATTATATCCTAATTTAAGATATCTCAATTTGTGGGAGGCTGAAGCAATAACCGATAAAGGCTTATGTGCAATCATAGGATCATGCCGTAAATTAGAACATCTAAATATTTCTTACTGCAAAAATATTAGCGATAAATCTTTGTTTGAGATCGCAGAAAATTGCCATGATTTGCAAGAGTTCCATTTTGCCGAAGCACGTCAGATCACAGATAAATTTATATGTTGCATCTTAAACTCATGCCAAAATTTACGTAAATTTGATATTGCATATAGCAAGGGAGAATCAAAGATGCTAGTACTTTAATGCAGAGATATCTCAATATAGAGTATCTCGACTTTGCTGATGTTATGGCTTTGCAGAATGATGCATTGATTGTAGCTATTATCAGAGCATCTCCGAATTTAAGACATTTAGATATCAGTTATAATGATATTGGTGATGAGGTTACTAAAGCACTGGCTCATACTTGTCATAAATTAGAATATCTCAATCTAAGTAGTTGTACATTTATTAGTGTATGTACTCAGATGTGGCATAAAGGCCCGGCTAAGTAGTATAGAAATGGGCTTTTTGGCACAAATCTATCTGAATGATCCCTCACCGTCTTGATGATGCGAAAAAGGTATGGGAGATATGATCAGGTAGCATAGTTCTCCTCACCTATTAACTAGTGTTGTTAATAGACGCCTGTAAAAAATAAGATATAAAATTGGTAGTATCCCAAGGTAAATAATATATAGGAAAGAAAAAGTTTTAGCTTTGGGTGGCCACCAAGAGATAGGCAGGAAAGGGTCTATCAGGCAGAGAAGCCTTACCAAGATATGCGAAAAATAGTATCCAAAGGCAAAATTATATTAGGGAAAGAAAAATAAAAGTTTTGCTTTTGGATACTATTTTCAATAGGCAGGAAAGGGGCCAGACGCCTAGTAATCCTTGAGAATCTATACGAAAAAAGTACCAAGAAATACCATACTAAGAGATGGGCAAGAAAAGCCAGCCAGCATACCCCCCCCACGTCAGATAACACGCAATAATTTCTCTGGAATATGATCAGAAGATATTTCTACCTGCCAGGCCCGACTAAATAGTATAGAAATAAGCTTTTTGGCACAAATCGCAAAAATGACAAAAAAAGAGTTGATGGGAACTATCAGGATTGAACCGATGACCTACGAATCTGGAGTTCGACACTCTGCCTCTGAACTAAATTCCCTTGCCATAACAGCATATTAGTTCAAAATAAAGTTTACTCCCAATATTTTTTACACCTATAGGTGGGCCACCAAGTGAGGGCAGGCAAAAAAGCCTCGAAACGGAGTAGAAGATACACGAAAAAAGGATATGAAAGTCTAATATAGCTTGAACTAGTATAGCTCTCACTCGACTGAAATAGAGAAAATGTTTAGCAGGACAGTAAATGGGCTCATGATAGGAAAGATGAGATCTCCTGGCTCGTGATAGGAAGATGCGGAAGATTGCGCCTATCTGCTAGACATATTTACAATCATTGGTGAGGCTAGTATCGAGGGAGAATATATTGTTCCTATTTTTTCGTTGACCTGCATTTTTGATCTGAAGCTGTCAAGCTAGGGGGCTAGCTGAGTAGTATAGAAATAGGCTTTTTGGGACAAATCTAACCGAATGATCCCACACCGACTAGGTGATGCAAACCCTACTATCATGTAAATGCTTTGGGAATGCACAATTTCGCGGGTTGACTGGAATATATTCACATATAGGCGGTGAACACAAAAATAGGATTTACAAACTAAGGTACAATAATCAACAGTATTCTAACAAACCCTTCCTAGGTAGTGCATCGAATAGATCTGATTATTAAAGGTAGGAAGACTAGTGTTGTTAATCAGTACAAGCTTGTGATATGGCTTGACTTGACTTTCTAGTTTCCGAATAAGGTCGGGCAAGGGATAGGAATTATGATATGAAAGATGTCTTTTCGAACAATTTAGGATCATGCCTAATATAATCACTCTGGCTTAGTTTGCCAAGCTGATATGTTTGCCATAGCCAGTATTTGAGCTAATTTCATTTATCTAAGCGCCTAACGCTGAAATTCTTTCATGGCCTTCCAAACAGTGTTGGGATTTTAAACTCGGACACTCGTTGCCTGGTGAGCTATAACCACAAGACTGGCGAAAATGTTATGTCCAGACCATTTTTCCCAACACTGGCTATATCCACTTAACTGGCAGGAAAGGTACGTCTGAGCACTTTTTTACCAACACTGATCTTATCTATATTATGATTGTTTGGAAACTTTTAGCCAAACTAGGAAGACATTCAGGCTGGACATATAAATATGGCAAAAAAATATTTCTAGAATAAGCGAGATGAATGCCCACAGGTCGGAACACTAGCATTATTAGAGTCTATCCTCATCACTACTTTCAGACCAGCTATCTTCATCAAGGATTAAATAATCAAGATAAGTATTAGGAATATATATACTGAGACGATTTAACAATTTTATAGTAATAGAATTACAGCCCATTAAATTAAGATATCTTAATTCATCGCAGGAAGATGCTATTGCTCTAATGGCTCTATCAGAAATATTACAATATTTAATATCTAAATACCTTAGATTGATACATCTTTCAGCTATAATCTTAATTGCTCGATTGGTTATATTAGTAAAACCAAGATCAAGATGCTTAAAACCGGGATAGACACAATCATCATCATCTTCACAAATTAATGCTACAAACGTATCATCAACGAACCCGGCTTCTCTCATATTTAATTCTCGTAACATAGGAAATAGCTTTATAATATCTAAAATAAAACTATAATTTGATAATCAGTAAATTCCGCTCAAATTTAGACATTCTAAATTAAGATATTTTAAATTTAGTAGTCTACTATCTTCGATGCCACTTCCATCAATATCTGAAATATCAAGAATCCGCAAATTTGGACAAGATGACAGAATATGAATTATAGATAGGCTTGTAATCCGAGTTATACCAGATAAATGTAACTCCTCCAGACTCTGACAATTATATGAAATTCCAATCAAAGATTGTTCTGTAATTAAGTTACAGCGAGAGATATCAAGATACTTGATTTTTTTACATATTTTAGATGAATCATATAAGCCTTTGGCAGTAATTCCACTATTTGGAAGCGCCAAATGTCTTAAGTCAGGATAAGTTTTGGCTACTATAGATATTATCTCATCATTGAAATCAGTTCCTGAAGCAAAATCCAAATGCACTATATTTGGACATGACTGTATTAAAGCATGAATTATATTCAATATTAAGGGATATCTAATCTCAAAATGGGCTATTCTTGAAAAGAAAATGGGCTTACGCTCTCCACATATAGATTTAATAAATTTTTCTATTCGTATCTGCAACTTCTTCTGAGATTTGGCAGAGAATTCATTCAGCTTAATAGATTTCCATAAAATAGGACTAGCGTTAACATACCAGAATTTATTAACAAACAAAGTAAAATAGAGAGAGTATTCTGACGCAAGAAAGTGCAAGATGATTTCTAAGATTTCAGGTAGCTCGAGCGCAGATTGCATCAGAATATTATAGAAAAGTAAAATATAGATTATACTTCTCTAGCATATGTTTTAATTAAAGCTCGCGAGCCAGCCGAATATGTATGCATTATTCACTAGAACAATCAGTTATGTTGCATTTTTTGAGACATGCATGGCTGGCCAGTTCATGGAGAGCTTTAGTTTTAATAGAAGTCCGATATAACGATATGAAAATATAGCGCTGAAAAATATCTACTATTCGTCAATAAGACATGACAATCTTCTCCCTTCAGAGAAATGATTAGAAAGATGCGGAAGACTAGCTAGAAATCACCAGACATGGCTAATCTACAAGAAGACTTGATTTGATCAGCCGTCAAGGCGCTTCGCAAGATGCCCGCCAGAAAATAGGACAAAAAAATGCACCTAGGGTACAGTGAACCTAGATGTTCTAATGGTAGGGAAAACTTACTATATAGAATAAAATGCAGAAAAAAAAAGTTTAAATAAAAAATGTTCTAAATAATCTATCTCTTCGCATTTCACCATGCCTGATTCAGATCGAATAAATGCGGATCCCTACTTATTTGTCAATAAGATCGCCAGCACTATCAAGATAAATAGAAGTTAAACGCAGGGCTTGTCTTGTAAAGCTTACACGCTGATTTGGAGTTTGTGGCTTGTAAGATCTGACAGCTAGCTGAACACCAATTTGATGAAGATCAATAGGCATCAATATGTAAGGTTTCAGAAATTCATTTAACAGAGAAATTTCTTTAGAAGCAGGATCTGGCAAAAAGCCATTTCTAATAGCATGCCGGATCCAGAGAAGTAAAGAGCATGCCCAATCTACATTTTTCTTTATGGAAAAGAAAGGCCTAGGAGAGGATCTATCCCGCCCTTATTCTTTGATATAACCAGAAACTCCAGCATCCGAAATAGATAAAGTCATTATATCGGCAAGTGCAGAAATAGTAGGGTAAGCGAGATATCATAACTTTCCAATCGTGGCTTAAAAGCATTAGATTTAAAGTATTCGGGATAATGGAATCTATTATTATATAACATAAACCGAGAAAGTCGCCAGAAGGCAGTGACCGGTCTTTTAACCTATTTGATGTGAATCGAAGCCAATTACGATTTAAAGGATTTTCGAGATCTGCAATAACTTGTTCCATTTCAAGAATAGAATAATCCTGAATAAGTGCAAGAATTTGTTCAGCACTAAGCCCTTGTCTTCAGAACTCGGCTTGAGCTTGAACTCTATCTTTTTTTGTTTTAAGATAAGAACAAACCTCGAAGGTGTAAACTTTTAAATCTCCAATGCTATGCTCGCGTAAAAGATCATATTTAAAATATATATGAGAAGCAATGAATGATGTCATGATTAAAAATTTTTACAAAGGAAAAGAATATTAGATAAAAAGAGCGAAAACTTTAAATAAAAAAAACGTTTGAAACTAATGCTGAAGGAGCCAGTATCAGATGGCAGTGATAAGACTATGCCAAATAACCCCTGAAGCCTCGAAAGCCGAAAACCAATGATTATGCAGGAGAGTTAAAAGAATTCTTAAAGAAGCATAATTTATCGAGTAACTCAGCGTTAGAACAATTAAGAGAATATGCTGATGAGTTAGTACCAACACTGCCGGATAGTGACGCTCGTAAATGTGTTAGAAGATGTTTATCTCGACGAAGATACAATAAAGAACAGATAGAAGCGCTTGTGCCCAATGAGAAAGACAAACACCCCAGCATCAAAAAATGGCAAAAGAAGTGGCACAAACCAATGATGAATGTCTTGCCATGGAATATGCCTTACGAATAGCAGAAACAGTAGATACTGAAGATGACCCTATTGTGGTAAATGCAAAACTTGTTAAATATCATAAGACCCTATAAAAAATATGCACAGTGTTTATATACTGTATATTCGCATCTTTGATACTGTTTGTAATTTTATATACTGCACATCAGTATTATGTATACTGTTCGCAAAATGCCAATAATAAAAAATGTAACAAAGTATACGGTGAATAGACTGTATGATACGGTATTTTAATTTCATACATTTGT
>QZLH01000096.1:156304-182079 GCA_003833135.1 Oehlia diaphana | reverse complement strand
TTTTTTGATTGAAATATGAACCATTTCTTTCTCAGTAATAGACTGGATCATACGCCCTTGATCTTCTTTATAATTGTCACATCTTTTCTTAATATTGGCAATGATTTGTTCTTGTTCCATAATGTTGAGTTCAAGTTTGAATACAATTCTCAATTGTTTCCTAACTTCATTGAGTTCGTGATAATAGTCATGAAAATGACTAATATCTAGGAAAGTATAAGAAGGAATATTAGAAGTAATAATCTCGTATTTTTCTTTTAGTTTAATTATCATCTTTTGATAATTAATCTATTTGGCGATCAATTCCTGATTTGGATAGTTTCTTAATCCTGTGATACATGAGCGAATTTCTTGTATTCTATTAATAATATATCTTAAATCAAAATATACTGCTAATTTTTTCTCAGGAGCATCTTTAAGTTTATTTTTAACTACATTTCTATGTTTAATATGCTTCTTAGCAGTTTTCATAATCATTTGTCTAAGAGAATCCCACACATGATCAATATGTTTTCTTTTCGTAATCAAATAATTTTTTAACTTTGATATTTCAATTTCATGATCCAAACTATTACGAAAATTATTCCAAGTAAATTCATCTTCTTCAGCATCCATTTCATCATATAAAAATACTGTACAAGTTATTTTCTTCTTCTTGTTCATTTTTGGTAATGACTTCCCTATAAATATCTGTGTATCAAGCGATAATGTAACAGTACGATGATCAGTACTGAAATGGTCATTATCAATAACTGTATTATTTAAACAATGCCCTAAAATTGGTAAAGAAGCCCAAATGTAATCAATTCTTGATTTCTCATTAGAATCATTAGGTGGAGTATGTGTATAAATATTTTCATCATCATTATTAAACAATGGGATCGTATCTAAAAGATGTCGATTTTCTAACATTTTGAACAATTTGAAATACCATCTATTGGTAATAAATGCCATTAAATATTTTCTATAATTAATATTAAAATCACCCATAATGATTGTTTTCATATTGTTATTTTTAGCATCATCGATAATTTCCTCAATATATTTGTATAATTCTTCGATCTGTGTTCTTTCTTTTTTGTTTGTATTGATATAGACCTAAATCAACCTAACATTTTTCTTTTGACTAAAATTTAAGTCTAAATATATAACTCTTCCTTTGTACCCAACTGCACGATGTACAAAATGTCATATTTATCGCTAACGATAATTCTTACACCTTGACCTTTACCCCTTGTTGTGAATAATCAAAGTATCCATAGAAACCTAATTGTTGTTGCCATATTTTTGATGTTCTAATTGGTAGATTAGTCTCGGCTAATCCATATATATCTATATCATTATTTTTCATTACGTCTAACGTCAAAATTAATTTTTCTTTGCTCAATGTACGAATATTCGTAGTAGCTATTTTTGTTATTGATGAATTTTTTAAAGAGTTTTTTGTAAATTGATTGTTATTATTTTCTTTTTGGAGGAAATTTTTTAATTGATTTTTTGAAGTAGAAGAAGGATAAATATTATTATTGTTCATCATAAAAAAATTATTAAACAATGGCATCAGCAAGGACTTCATTATCGTCCCCCAACAATAATGAAGCAGATGGACCACCAGATAACATTTCATAGAGTGAAAAAAGTATGGATTTAGTTTCCTTATGATTTTCTTGAATCAATTTTTGTTGATCGACAAGTGTTTGAATATTTTGATCAGATTTTTGTAACCTTTGTGTTTGAAGAGCAGCTTTGTTTATTACCTCATCTTCATCTTCATCAGATGATTCTGAATCACTTTTGCACTGACGTTTTTTCTTTTTTGCTTGTGTATCTATTTCTTTATTATCTTTTTTCTTTTTTGATACCGCAGTAAGAACAGGATGCGCTTTATCACACTTAATAGCTTGCTGCGCAGTAATAATTTCATTTATTTGTTTACTAGTAGAACCTATAAGCGACTCAGTTTTAGACAATTTCTCCTCAACTTGACGAATGGTATTAATAATATGTTCTTTAAATTTCAAAAAAGAAGGATGTTAATTGAGATCTTCTACTTTATCATCTTCTACTGCTCTTTTATCTTTACGTTGATGTAAAAAATCACGTAACTGAGATTTAACATTGCCTTTTTCATTCTTATGTTTTTGTTTTGTTTTAGCCACATCTGCATAAGACTTTTTTAGGTTTTTCCAGTTATCAGCCCTGCTAACAAATTTTTTAGTTGGGGATTTATTAATATCCTTATTATTACATTCTTTTGCCATGTGATCAGGGTTACCACAAATATTGCAAATTCGATCTTCTTCTTTACTCCAGTAAAGTTGACGAGCTGAAGTATTGCCTTTTTTAAATTCAATCTTCATTTTCTGTACTGCTAAAAGATCCTTCTCTGACGAAAAGTGAACATACGCATAATGATAACGCTGGTATTTACCACGAATCATAACCGCTGGGATGAAACAAGTCATCCCTTTACACTGCTTAAGCACTTCTTATAAGTCATAACCACTGGTTTGATAGTGCAAACCTGATAATCTAAGAGAAAATTTTTTTCTATTTTCACATTCTTCCTTGCTTAATTGTAAAGGTAAAACTCTAACTATGTCTTTATTAATGTGATGGCTCCAAATATTATTAAAATATTTTACGGAATCTACATTCTTAAAAGTAATAAACGCAACTTGGTATAAACCTGCGCCCATTATATATAATTTTTCAATTTCACCGAGATCCTCAAAGGATTCTCTGATCTCTCTCACTTGCCGATAAGCTAAGATATCAATGACTTGAATCGTTCTATTATTAGAATTGCCAGAAGTTTCACTATCTTCACTTCCTTTTTTAGCAACTTTTTCTGGCTTTAAGGGAATAGACTGGAGTTTTACATTAAACACTTCGCCAGAATCTCCTTCCTTAGTTTCCTGAATGATAATTTCCATTTTGAGGAAAAGGTCATATTTTTCTTTATCCAAAAAGGACACTTTTGCCCCTTGTTTGCCCACTGGAATGACAGGGAGTTGTTTGTTATATTGGATATTGTAAGTTTATAATGCCTTCTTAATTTTGCTAGTCTTCAAAAACTTGCCCCTAATAAGATCTCCATATGGGACAATGGCAATATGTTCTTTAACCTTTTCAATCAAAATAATCGTCAGGTCTTTGTTATTAGTAGCAGGATCGACGTTCATGGGCTGGGACTTTTGATCTGCAGGTTGTTTAGCCTTATCCTGATTAGGAATTTCAACAGATTGTTGTTGATCCTTTTAAGTAGTTGGTTCAATTTCTTTGTTAGGAACTGGCATCTTACAGGTTCCATTCACATTGTTGACAATTTTTTGTGCAGAAGTGTTACGTGACAACTCTTTCGTGACCACCTTAGGATTTTCTTTTTCTTTACTTTTGTCTTTATCTTGAAGAAGTTTAGGAGAAGGGCCATAGGTGTCCTGGACAATATCTTTTTCCAAACTCATTGCGCGTTCTGCTTTCATAACTTCAGTCAGCTTTTTGTCAGAAGTCAGTTTAGGCTTTTGTTGATAGTTTTTCCAGATACTCTTGTATTGAAAAGCATCAGAAGTATCCTTTGGTGAAGTAATAATAAACTTATTTTCAGGGCTAGCTGGTTTACTACCGCCAGCTTGCGAGTTTTTGCTAGAATTACGAGTTTGTCTACCACTTCTGCCACCACGTTTATTGTTATGAGACATCTTTCTTAAAATTGATATATTTACTGCAGATTTTAGACAATTTTAACAATTTATGAGAAAGAGTTTTTTTTTTTTTTTTNAGGTAAAATCACTAAAAAAAAATTTTGATGATCCTACTATAAATAGATAAATTACATCTAAAAAAGGAAATATTATACTGCATTATTATGATTTTTTTCCTTTTAAATCAATTAACCAATTATGTTGTAAGGTAAAATTACTAGTAAATTTAAAATTTTTTCTGAAGATCTTTATTAGAAGTAAACAGGTTCTGATTTTTTTTCTGAAGATCTTTATTAGAAGTAAACAGGTTCTGATTTTTTTTCTTTAAAATTATAAATATGTAACTTAAATTTTAATATTTGCAAATAATATTTCATTAAATAAAATTATTTTGAATAAATATGTTTGCAAAAAAAATTTTTTTAGAAATATTTTTGCAATAAAATTTTAAGTTTTACTAATCAAAATTAGCTGTCAAATTAATTAATTGTTTTTTATTTAAGTTTCTAGGGGTAATTATTACCATTGACTAGAATTATCAAATTTTACCAGCATTATATTTTTTTAATACTGATCAATCATCATAATTTCAGTCATCAGTGATTATTACCTAATTTACTCTATATATTATACATCATGTAACAAACATATTTGGAAAAAAACCCAGACCCCAGATGACAGTTAGCAATATTTTTTTATTATATTTTACAATCTATATCTGATAATTTTAACATTTTATAATTCTAGCTGTATCCTTTTAAGTAAATCAAGGGGTTAGTTAAGAATTTACTGAAATATTTATAAAATTTGTATATGGCAAAAAAAAAAATTTTTTTTGATTATTGCTTCTTTATCAGCATTATTAACTTAACTATCCTTTCTTTAATTTACCCACTTTGAAAATTTTTCTTTGGATTTATTTAGTTGACAAATGCTAACTAATTTTTTAGTAGCTGAGATTATTATCTAGTAATTACTATTTACATTTATAATCTTTTAAAGAATAAGTAAAAAACTTACTATCATTCAACAACAAGCAAAAATTTTACTAATTAAATCCTCAAATAAAACTTATTTCTCATTAATTTATAGAGCCATTTTTCTTTTCCAAAACAATTCCATAACCATTCCAATAATTAGCCAATTCCTTCTCACCCTTAAACTTTAAAAAAACTTCACCTCTCTCCATAAACTGATAAATAATTCCACTTGAATGAATAGAACCACTACCAATAATTTGCTTTCCAAAGGACATTACTCTCCCAATCTTTTCTCCCTGATAGAATAAAGGACTATTTTCTGGCAACTTTTTAAGAAGCAAATAATAATGAATTCCTTTGGAAGTTTTAATATAGGAGATTTGCGAAAAATGAAATTGCTCTCCTTTCTTATCAATATCCAAAGCACAAAAATAGTATTCTCCTAATTTAGTCCCAGTTCTCAAACCATAATTACCTATTTTTAATAATTTGCCAATAGTTCGGTTCTCGGGATGGTTTACCCAATTTTCTAGAACCGGTTTTTTACTATTTTTATGAATTGCCACTCGAATATGAGGTTGGTCTAAATATTTTTCTTCTATAAAGGGGAGACTTTTTATATTTTTTTTAATCGGTAAACTGCAATTCTTTCCACAATTGGCAACAGTTATTCCATGTAAAGGGGCGGTTCCAGTAGCGGTAACAGAAATAGAAATAGAAGCAGGTTCAGACATAGTGCTTTTATAGGTAGTTTGGCTCGGAAAAAAAAATGTTACGTTCGGAGTAATCTGGACGGTAATATATATTAGTTATTTGATAGGGGGGTTAGAATATCACCGAACTGCCTATCAAATAACTGTGTTATTCTGCAGCCGCCAATGAACATCTTATAAATATAATAAACTATTGATTAAACAACTCAATAATTATGCAGTAGTAGTTTATTTATTGCTTAATAAAAAAATATCAGCATGATGAAAAAAGCATGATCCTATTGGCTTGTAGAATAAACGATTTTATGTCGCACAAACAAGTCGATAATATCAAGTATTAAATATTATTCAAATCGGTTATTAGTAGAATTTGATTTTTATAATGATAAAAATTTTGTTACACCATAGCTTGTAACACTAAGATTTGTGAAACTTTAAGATACGAAGAAACCTTCGTTATGACAAGAGAAGTTATCAGTAACTTGGTTTCAAAAAGTTTATAAACCTTAGATAAAATACGTGTAAATAAAGATAAACTAGCGGGTTTGACTCGGATAGCTGCAAAAGTGAAACAGAATTGGAATATGAAAGTGAATATGATTAGTGAGTATGATAGTGGGTATGAAGATGAGCATGAAAGCGATTACGAAGAACTTTACTCAACACACATGCACGCTTTCCCTGAAAAGCAATCCCACACTCAACCAATTTTGTAGTTTTTATGCATTCAGATTTTTCAGTAAAGCTTTATTTAAATAGGTTAGTTTTTAATTTTCTAATTTATTAGAATTCAAGTTGTAACTGTATACTGTAAATATATAAATATTGTAACTCTTTAATTAGTAAAGAATTGTATAGAATTTAGAAAAATTGAAGTATAATATTCAAAATATAATCATGTAAATATAAACTCTGAATTTAAATTATTACTTTTGTTCTCCTGGTAATAATTGTTCGTTTTGTTTTCCAAACCAATATTGATAAAGTAAAGATTTAGGATTACCCAATCTTTTCATATAATTATCTTTTTCCAGCGCAATAGTTTTTTCATCAACCGGCTTTACTCGTAAATAAGGAGCAGGTGGATGTCGAATTGTATCATCATCTCTTGAAAATGTTTCATTTTTTCCAAAATTAGAATATCCTTGTGGTCGACGTCTTCCTAACGCTTGAGTACCTTTTCCTCGATATAAAAACATTCTATTTCTCGTAGGTGCTTGTAAAGATGATGTTTCTTGCTCATTCAGAAAATCTTGTTTTTCTCGATATGTCATTGAATTGAATTGATCAAATTGTTGCCATACTGCTTGTGACTCTTTTGGTTCTTCTTTAACAATAATCATGGGCTCTGAAGAAGACCCAAAAGTATCTGATTGAGGTTGTAATACATGTGCTTGCTTGTTTTCTGTACCGTCTGGTCGAATCCTCGCAAGAATGACATCACATATCTCTCCATGCATTGGGGAGGAAGATTGGAAAACTTTAGCAATTGAAGGTATTTGTTTCAAAACAATATTCGCATTTTTTTGACTATTTGATATGGACAAAACGAAACATTAGATAAGTTTTATAAAAAAGTTAATGATAAATTAATAAAATTGCATACTCTTGAAATGAGTCCGATCTTCTTCCCATCATTAATAAACGATCCAATATCTGTTAACAGATAAAAAGTTAAAATTTTCAAATAGTAATAAGAAAATTTATAAAGAAATATTTACTTCATTTATTATTTTCACACTCTCTTCACTTGGCGTATCAACACATAATAGTATCTTCAATTGTGTTATTATTTCATAAACGGGAGTCTATAAAAATCTTGAATTAATTATAACGCTAATAAGCGATCGTTTATATAAATGACATACCCCTGCGTTTAGACCAAGCTGTAATTTAATACTATCATCACTATTCGAACTTAGCATAGACAATAACCAACGGGTTTCGATATCCAAATTTGTAGTAGTCTGAATGAATTGACATTTTCTTTCTGGTATTTGAATATTTTTAATACTCTGGATATAATTAGGCCTAATTATATGTTTTTCGAAAAACTAAGGAAATATAAATCACTTTAATTGCAAATTTTTTTTTTTTTTTTAAAAATAATAATAATAATAATAATTAATCAAGAATATAACAATACCATTAGATCGGTTGGTGCAACGCTTTTAAACATAGTACCTAGTTTAGAAGGAACTTTATTAAAGTACATAGCATCTTCAATGTGAATATTTTGTCTATAATTAATATGTTGACAATGTAGATATAATGCATCTATTTTAATATTAAAAAAGAATGTTAATAGTTTTATAATAACGACAAATAAATTACATATTTTACCTTGTCGAAACAATATAATGTGTGAAAATGGTACGGATCTTCCGTTTTCATTTTGAATACTAGAAATGCCACCAATGTTTGATAACTCTGATGCATCAGCTAAAGCGTAAATTGCTCCCTTCATTAAACTCGACATTAAAGCGCGAGTTGGTGGTGAAATTTCTGTTGGTGTAACCATGTGTGTACAACTTGTCGCCAACTGATCTGCGAATATAATTACTAATTAATGATGGAAAATTGTTTAAATATTAAAATCTCACGCACAAATTGATTACCTAATCCATGAAGTCTCTGAACCCACTTGAGAACGACTTGACGATAATTTAAGTGATCAACTTCGTATATTCTCGTTTTTGAAACTTCAATGGGTGTGCTGCGAGGAATGTGATCTCCCGCTGGATATAATAAGTTTACTTCATACGATGATTTCGTATTATTTGATTTCTGAAATAATGAAATAAATTTTGTAATAAAAATTTTTTATATAAAATAAAAGAAATAAAAAAAAAAATAAAGAAAATAACCTTCATTGGAACTTCCAAAAGTCGCAAAGAATTTAAATTTAAATGCAGCTGAACTAAATGCAACATGGAACGCGTTAGGTACCTTCGACCTAACGGAATATTATATATTGATATTGAAAATTCCGTTTGTAAATTTGGTATATTGATTTTTTCCCTTGGAATATCTTTTTCAACTGTTTCATAAGAAGGAATGACGCGTAAAACATCAAAATGACATTGTTTCAACCGTCTAAAATTCAAAAAGGTATTTAATAAATTATGAATTGTAAATTTTAAAAAGAAATTATTACACCATTTAAACGTCCTGACATTAAAGTATCATGTTGAGAAATCTCGTAGATCATATCACGAAGATCAGTTAATTTTTGATCACGCGTCTCTCGATAACTACTCATTAAAAAAAGATTATTTGATATAAATAACCAAGAATTAAAAATTAAACAAGAGAAATTGTAACAAACCTATAGTCTTGTTCGTCTACTTTTCCCACTAACATTAAAATTACTCTTGCTTTTATATTATCAGACTTTTTATCGCTTGATCCATTTGCTTCCAACGATTTTATAACATTTTCTAGTGCATGTGGAATACGCATAGGGGAAGGTGTGACGGAATAAGGTGATATTAATTTGATATTATCAGAAATCTTTGTTCATAATTAAAAAAAAATTAGTAAATTTTTCACAAATTGATAAGTAGTAATGATAAATAAATATTGTACCCGCATTAAATTTTGCTCATGCCACTTATTGAGAACGCTAAGTTCTAAAGGTGCACCAGCAATATGAACAGATACCTATTTGAGATATTTATAATTAAACCAAAAATTTTCAAAATATTATATATCGTATTAAATCGCTTAATATATGAAATATTTACTGAAGAAGCACTAATACTTGAATCGAAAAGATCAAAAACTACACGACAGTATTCTAAAGTCGCTTCCATAAAACAAGTCCATAAAGGAAAAGATGGCACATTCGCTATTTATTTATTTTAATATAGTGTGCATTAGTAGATCGCTAATATAAAATTTTTTAATGTAAGAAGCTTTTGGATGCTCACAAGCTTCATCGTGCCCTTTCACACAAAGTGTCTGTGCTTCTGGATGGCAGTCAAGCAAGATTACTGTTCGATGCTCCATTGATATGGTGATATTTAATGGATTCTACGTTACCTTTTAATTATTTAAGGTGTGATAATCAGAAATCTGTGTCATCACATAAATAGTTACCTTTTCTACTACTATATACAAGAAATATCATCATGAATAATACTCTTGACACACTAAATATATCGCGAGACGAAGAGTCCAACGTCGAAAATAAAAACATTTCTCAAAATGCATCAAGTTCTGTTGAATCGCTGCAGCTACAAAACGAAAATAAAATAGTAGATTCTGACGAAACCCTTGCACAATTAGTCGCAATGGGATTTGAACTCTCCAATGTTCAAATTGCTATGGATGAAAATAAAGATCGTGAATTTGATACTATTCTTCAATGGTTATTACAAAAACAGAGTAGTATAAGTACACAAAATGAAGATAAAGAGATCTGCGAAAAAATAAAAGGTACTAACTTTTTCGAGAGTATACGCTATCGCATTTACACTAGCAATTAATACGTTCCATCCTAATTCGTAGCTCCTTTTAAACCTGTGGAAACAATGAATTCCACATCAAAAATAAAACTTGCTCCATATCGTCGCCCAATTTCCGCGGCTAGCGCTACGACACCGAAGAAAGGAATTTTAAAACCTCCACCACCACTAAACACACATTCACTATGGAAACGTGATTGGCTATCTACTCTTAATATTCGTCTTCAAAACGTAGCTTCCGCAACAGTAGCTCCCAATTCTACCGCTTCATTTTTTGCTAGTGCATTAAAAAGACTGAATTCATCTACCACAGTTTCAAATGCTGCTCAACAGGAACAACAACAGCAGCAACAAATTCTTAAGCAGGATCAAAGGGAGTCGCAAGTAAATGCCACGGCTCCAGCAGATCAAATTTCTCAATCTATCTCGCAAAATTTCCCTCCGTCGCCAACTCTTACTCCTAAAGCTCTTAAGAGAGTTCGTTTCTCTGTAGCTAAATTAACGGATGAATATCCACATTCACCGATTCCTGGTGAGAGTGATAATAGTGATTGGGAAGATGAATACGATTTTCGAGAATGGAATGAAAAACAGAAATGGAAAGTTCAAGCGCAACCCGAGGCTGAACAAAAAAGGAGTTACACTCCTAAAGAAATGATGCAATTTTATTTGACTGCTTGCAAAAACAGAGAGGAATTTCCTGTTGATCGTTTGGTTGATATTTTTAGAGTATGTAAAATTTTTTTTATTATGGTTAACAAATAATAGTGATGTTCAATCTTTTAAGTTCATAATGATATTTTAGAAAGCAAGTCAACCAGGTGGTTCTTTAAATGTAATTGACTTAACTGGTGACATTATTGACAGGAAAATTGCCGAGCCTATAGCGGACATTCTCACTCTTGAGTTTGGACTGAGAAAGTTGATAATGGAAAGATGCGAGATTGAAGACGATGTACGAATGTGTATTAATATAATTATTGTTTGCAATATTTTTCTCTAATTTTACTAACAATGATTTGTAGACAATAAAAATTATATGCCACAGTCTGCTTGTGAATGATACACTTCCGTGTCTTATCTTGCGTAATAATAAGAGGCTTAGATCAAATGGATTCAATTATATAGCGATTTACATCAGAAAGGTAAAAATTCCGATAAATTTATTTACCCGATTTTGTTTTCTTCTAAAAAATCATTTGTTATTTATATTTATATTTGTTACAGTCCACGACTTTGACATATCTTGACCTTTCCGGTATTAATATAGATAAAAAGTCTGCTACATTTCTTGCACAGGCATTGATACAAGGAACTAATAAATTGGAAGCTGTATTAGAGACTTTGAAATTAGATGATTGCGGATTAAAGAATAATGTGTTGGAAGTTTTAGGTTTATATTTTTTTTAAAGGATAAACCCGTATTTCGTTTTTATTAATTTATTTTATTTTCTTACAGGTCCTAGTATACGACGTTCCAATTTACGTAATTTATCACTTCGCTTCAATCGTATCAATCATGTTGGTGCAATTTGGGTTGGGGTAATGTTACGAGATTATGATGATTCGAACTGCTGTTCGGGAAATACACAACTTAGTCCTTCTTTTAATGAACAAGAAATAGCTAGAGCAGAAAAGTTGCAAAGAAGGCATGGACTAGAAGTTTTAGATGCTTCTGGAAATGATTTAAAAGTAACTATTAATTTTATTTGCCTTATTATTTAATAATTTCTTATTATTAATTTCCCTCTTATATAGAGCGGTATTCAATATATTGCGCAGGCTTTGCATCGTAATCAAAGTTTGAAAGAACTTCGTATACAAGACAATCGTATAGATTCTAAGGGATTGGTTTTTTTGATGGATAGTTTAGTATGTTATAGAAGCTACAAAGAAATTGGGTTAAATGCACTAATTTAATATTTATACTTATATTTTATTTGTTTTTAGAAATATAACCATACTTTGGAATTGTTTGATATAAGTAAGAATCCTGTTGGTGGGCCTTCATCTGAAGGAGTATGTATACAATTTTAATGAAATTTAATTTTTGATAATTTTCTCATTTGACATAAATTCTATTAGATTATTGCACTTCGAAATGTCTTACCATTAAATACCACACTTAAAGGATTATTCTTATCTAATACGAATTTATCATCTGAAGGTTTATTAATTTTAATGTTTTATTATCTGTATTATTTTAAGTGAGATAACATTTTTTTTTTAATAGGCGCAATAGCGATTGCTGAATATCTTCCTGAAACTAATTCGTTAATTCATTTGGATTTGACAACAAATCCAGACATTGATATTGCTGGAGTTATGGCTTTAGCCGTATCAATTAAAATGAACCATAGTGTTTGTGTCTTGGATGTTAATGTACAAGTAGGTTGTCTATTACCAATGCATTATTATATTATTTATTTAAATAAATACTAAATATTGTATAATTCTTAAAGCCAAATAATGATGAAATGGCATGTTTTTCTCGAGATATTCTTCGTGCATGTGTGAGGAATACCGAATTGTCCCAAAAGAGTGATTTGGAAAATGATTTCTTATTAACTGAATTTGAAACAAAATCATCTGGATTTTTAGATTTTAATGGATCCTCAGAATTTGGTTTAGGAATTTATGTAAAGGACCTAAAAAAAAATATAAGAGTTGCTAAGGAAAGTCTAAAAATGTTTGAAAAAATGTTGGCAACTGATTCTGAAACTGAAAAAGTAATACCTAATGAAGTAATTAATGTAAGTAATAATAATCTATATAATCTATATAATTTATATAATTTGAAAAAATACATAAGTGATCGGTAATCAAACTTCGGCTGTTAATCTATGCAAGTCCAAATGAGACTTTATGTATTTGTTTGAAATCCTAGATTTGTCTCTTTTTTCTTTCCTTTCTTTTTTTAATAAAAAAATTTTCATTTATTTTATAACAGCAACTATATGTTCAATGTAAAAATATTCAAGAAAAAATAATGCCATATATTACTGCTATTACGGATGAAAAGCTATTAGGTATTTTATTTTTTTTTGATTGACATTAATATCACTATATTTTAACTTTATTTATTTAAATTTTAGAGGAACTTTTAATATTAAATGATGATTTATCAAATGCATTACAAAAATATGAAAAATTTTATAACAATGAAATTGATTTTACAATAGTAAAAAATACTACAGAATTAAATAAGTATATTGATAATCCAAATATTAATAATACAATTCCAATTACTTCTATTGAAAGTGCTTTATCAAAAAAAATTCCATCATCATTGCAAAATGAATCATCCTTTTCATCTAATATTGAAATATCATATAATCCTGAAAGTTTACAAATTGAAAAAGATAATGTATTCAAACAAAATAATGAGAGAACTGAATTTAATCTTTAAATTAAATTATATAATTAATAATAATATTGTATATTAATAATGAATTGTTATTTTTTTTATAATGAATTACTTTTAATAAATTAAAATTTTTTTTATACTGTAACTATTTATATATTATATATTTACCAAAATTTAAATACAGTATATACAGTATAATTACTTACCATTATTACACTCGTAATTTTTTATCCTTTCACTATATAAATATTTTAAAATATCTAATTACTTCCAAATATTTTTATATAAACTTACAGTAATATTTTTTTAAAAACCAACCATAAATCCTTGCTTACATAAACCTCTTTAAAATGCCGAAAAATTTTCCAGGAAATCCAAATAAAAATAATACAAAATTACAATTGAATTTTTTTAACCTGAAAATTTACCACTATTATGTGAATATCAATTTTCTTACCAATTATTTATATATTACTTGATATTTTCAGGTACCAATGTTCAAAATAAAAACGAAGTTTCGGAATTACTTTCCATTCCTTTGAATTATTATTAAGTAGGATATGATGATGAAAAATATTGGAGATTTATCTGTACAAACACATAAAATTCCTTTGCCTACAATAAACAAAAAAAAAAAATTAAACTTGCAAAATCATACCCTTATGCTTATCATTTCAGTCTCATCTTTTCTTCGCAATAGACAATAATCTCCCCATTTCAAGTTTCCTAATGTCTTGATTGTTTCGCTATCAGTTAACCTAAGAGGCAAATAACTAATAAACCTCTTCAGTTTTTGCCAGACAATAGGTGGCAGGTAAAGTGCCCTTGTAATTCTATTAGAATTTTCTGCATCTAAAAAAGGCTTACAAATAACTTCACTCCATTGATCAGTTTGAGTTATATATTTTTGTTCATTATTGTTATCTAATGCAGATCTTGTATAATTCAATTCCAAATCAATAATATAATCACATTGCGTCACATTGAACTAGAAAGAAAAGGGATCGAATAAAATCAGATGATTATAAATTAAAATTAAATATAAATTAAAATCCCTGACTCACATATCGATCCATTTCCTCTAAATTGCGATCATTAAATCCTTCTTGAACTAACCATGTTCCTTCACGTTCAGCACTAAACTTGGTCTTGTTATCAAAATCAATGTAAGTTTTTTCCATGAAATACTTCGGCAATTGTCCGTTGAAATCTGATTTCAAAAATCTTAAACGCACTCCATCTGGCAAAAAGTAATGGCTTGGAAATCGATACCATTCCTTTCCTATGCAAAGATTAATTGGATTGTTTATTAAATCCACTTGAAGTTGACGAGCTGCAATTTGGCTAGGTATCTCTTCATAATAAAAATGTTTAAAAATAGTCATGGGTGCACTATAGTGAACATATAAAGCAGAGACACGCGCCAACGAAATGGCTCCACAAAAAATAATAATAGCAGCTGTAAGCGATTTCATGCAATATCTTCGAGCATTCTAATTATGAAACAAAATAATTAACAAATTTATTATGACTTGATTTTATACTTATTTTACTTACTGTAATATGCATATGTCTAAATGAAATTAGTCGATCTAACCATCCTCTTATTAAGAATATTGCAACCGCAGAATTTAAACAAATTAGAGGATAAGCTACAAACAAAAATCGTTCTTCCTTGTGCGGTTGTATGATAAATATAAATAGCCATAAATAAAATGGCAAAAGTCGAAAAATGAGATAAAGATAAGCATATATTGGACCAGCTGTCGACTTTGATGAAATACGACCAGGGTCGATCACAGAAGTAAGGATCTGTATCAGAATAAATATATATATATATATATAACTTTTAAAAATAATCATAATAAAGAATCATCTTTTCATTAACTTACTAAGCCCGGTATGCTTATAAGAGCCATAATAAACAAAAAATTAAAGTTCAAAAAGCCATTTATAACATAAAAATTCCAAGGTTCGGTACCATAAATATCAGGACCTCTGTCTTTTCCGCCAAAAACATTGTATATTACGATATTTAATGGAACTACAGTGATTTTTTTATAATAATAATAATCAACTATGACAAGAGGAATCTGAAGTAAACAATTAAAAAAAAAATGGTTTGATTAATATTATTTATAACAATAACTAGTAAAATAAAGTGAAATATATACCAATATCATGCACGTTGAAACTATGAAGCCAATTATCAATCGTTTAATTCGCTCAAATCTGTTCCTGAGCGCAGCAGTTCGAAGAACCAATTCTTCGATAGCAGCAGGTATACCAGCAGCCGCACTAAAAGGCCATGCTAATAGTGATCCTAGACCAACCCAGAAAATTGTAAGGTAAATCCTTCGCCCAGAAGTTGTTGACACTGGATTAAGAGCATAAAAGAATGCTATCATAGTTGTATACATTGCAAAAGTTGACGGAAGATATGCTAAGAAAAGAATATTTTAAAAAAATTAAATTTATTAATATTAACTCTTAGTAACTTTAATATTTTACGTACCAGCTGAAGCATTCCACATGCCAGCACTAATCAACATTGTGAATATTAAATATCGGCCAACACGTGGGCCCAAATTCTTTACTGCCGAGAGATAGAATAACATTTCACATATTGAGCAAATCACGGCGAAAATCACGCGTATTGCATAAAAAACTTTAATCTAATATCACAAAAAAAAAAAAAAAAAAAAATTGTTAAAGGTTGTCCAAGTATAGAATTATGTAACAAAATAAAAGCTTCAATACCTTGTCATGATTGAATAAAGAGCTAAAAACATTGCCAACGATTGCATGCAACCGTATATAAGCCCAGCTTCTAATTGCGTAAATTGGTGAATACTCCCAAGTTTGCATTCCATATCCATATTGTAAGTAATGCGTTGGTTCCCAATAGTTAAAAACCTGCAAATTTATTAATTTATTCATTTATTTTCATTTTTTTAAATAACTTTATAAATTTTCTGTCCCACTTGCCTCGTCACAATCAGCTATACTTGAAAGTAAAGCGGCAGTTATTCGAACAAACAAAAAAGCACTAAAAGCACTAAAAGCTGTTTTACCAGGTGGGCAGTAAGGTGTTGTCAAACGCCTATAAAATAAATAAAAACGTGTTTATTAAAATTTGAAGAAAATATAACTAGCTACGCGACTAAAATAATTATCACCGGTAGGAAAAGATGAAATAAAAGTTGTAAGTATTATCTTTAAAGTTGCCTAACTAATGGACGCGTTTTTAAACGACGCGTTTTCAATTTCGGTTAAAGAATACGACGAATATACCTTGCGGAAGCTTTACTAATAACTCGTGAAGAAGAGCTTGATTCCGGTAGGGGGGGAGTACCCGTTTTTTCTATTTCTTTGGGGGAGCTTGACCCGCGCCTTTTATGAAGCAGACTCTCCTTCATTTGCAGGTATTTAAGAATTATATTTGAATAAGAAAATATTCAAAAAAAACAAAAAAAATATCTAGAAAGTTTTCATGTGAAAAAACATTTTTACATTTTTAACAGCGCATTGCCAGGATCATGCAATGCATAACTGCAGTTTGGATAATCTGGATAATCAATAATAACGGATAAAGCATAAATCACGCATAAAGCTGCAGGTTAAGAATTGAATTTAATTGTGATAATAAAATTCTTAGATATACAGTAATAATAATTTCACTACAATAAATTTAGAATGGAATTCTAGTACTCTTGTAAATATTAAAAGATGCAAAAATAGTAGAGAAAAGGATATATACATAAAATTATTCTTGTAGGTAGTTCTACTTATATTCCAAAAATTTAATTATTTTTAATAATAAAAGTATTTCTTACTATTAGTTTTTATGCAAATATTAGAATCCAGACATTTCTAAAATAATTACAAGTTATATTTTTAGATTTAAAGTTGCCCATTTTTAACAACTCAGAAAATCTTTTGTAATTCTAAAAGTTCATTAAAATTGGATTATTAAAAATGATTTTTTTAATTTTTTTTTTTTTTTGCTGCAGCACATTTAGTAGTTTATTAAAAAAATTTTACATTAACACATATACAGTTGACCTCCTATATCATATAATCAAATCATATTTATAAGCACATGTTCAATGTACTAATAAATATATTAGAAAAACCTTCTCTATAGTCACAACGTATGATTTTTTTTATAATCATACCTTTTTTTCAGTCTTGAGGAGTATGACTATAAAGAGGGCTGATTGTATATACAGTCAACTCTTGTTATAACAAATTCTAGGATCCAGACCTCAACTCTGCTCAGACTATATCTTCATTAAAATTATCGATTATAGGGTTATAATGAAGATTTTAAGAGATTTGATTGGTTAATTCATTATATCAAGGGTTCGCTATATCAAAATTTGACTGTACATAATATAACATAAAACTAATGTACTGTTAGGTGAATTTTAGACTATAAGAGTAAATTCAGTGTGAAACTAAGACCCCAATTACTTATAATAAAAGTCACCATAAAATCACTAAAAAAAAAATTTTAATGATCCTATTATAAATAGATAAATTACATCTAAAAAAGGAAATATTACACTGCATTATTATGATTTTTTTCCTTTTAAATCAATTAACCAATAATATTAAGAATTGAAGTAAGGTAAAATTATTAGTAAATTTAAAATTTTTCTTGAAAACTGTTATTAGAAATAAGTGGATCCTGTGAAATTACACTTTCTTAGAGAGAATCTCCTCCTCTTAATTTATATTTTAGGAAAATTTAACAAGATCTAATGTAATACAATAAGAAAAAAAAGAGGATTTTAACAAAAAAATTCAGAATAGAAAAAATTGAACTAGATAGTGAGTATTTTAATAATCCCATGTAATATATATATAAGTTATAGGAAATTTTGAAAATTTTATAATAGTATTATGCAAAAGTTTTTACTAAGATAAATAAGCAAACTTAACATATGAAAAATTTTGCCAAAAAATAAGCAAACTAATCATATGACCAATATTATTTATATTAGTATTTTATCCATTAATCATTAACTATATAGTGTATACAGAAAAATCAAGATTTGTTTTTAATAGTAATTGCTGATCACTTCTAATATAATTATTTATTTATCATATTATTTTAATTTTAAGTTTTTTTTAATTTCTTATAACTACTATTATATATAGTGGCTCACAAAAATAACACAACCATTAAACATAACATTTCAAATTAATGTAATTTTATAATCGTCAAATAAATAATAATAAATTTGAATTTTATTTTATTGTCAAAACTAATATTTTCATATATATATAGTTCACATGCTGATTTTATCATATGATCAGCAGTATGACCACAATTTATCCATTTTAGGCGTTGCATTACTTTTGCGGTTTTCAAATATATCCTCTTTTAGAAAAATTAATACTGAAAAAAATATGCTAACTAATTTTATAAAAATAATAAAAAACAAACCCTAACCCGCGCTCTTTAAGATAAAAAAAAATTCTTCAAGTATGCCACAATTATCCATTAAAAAACGGGCAAAAATTTATGCTCTTCTCAAAGAAGGCTATCAAGCCAATATTATTGCATCTAAAGAAGATGTTCACAAATCCACGGTCACTAGACTTCATAAAAAAAAAGAAGAAACGGGTAGCCTTGAAAATAAAAAAAGACCAGGCCGTCCTCAAGTTCTTTCTGTTTATACTGAACGTAAAATTCTTAGACTTGTCGCTTCTAATGAATGTTTCACAGCAGTTTCCATACAAGGTAACCTTAAAAACCATGAAAAAATCCAAGTTTCAGCTGAAACCATACGCTGAACACTTCGAAGAAATGGTTTGGAATCAAGAATTAAAAAGAAAAAGCCTTATCTCAAAAAGACATACCGTAAACGTCGCTTGGATTTCGCCAAAAAGCATAAAAATTGGACTGTAGAGGATTGGAAAAAGGTTATCTAGTCTGATGAAAGTAAGTTCATGCTTTTTGGTTCAGATGGGTGACAGTACTGCTGGAAGAAGCCAGATGAGCCATTAAGAAGTCCTCATGTTAAACCAACGGTAAAATTTGGTGGGGGGAATAAAATGGTTTGGGGCCGCTTTTCAGCAAAAGGCGTTGGCAATCTTTGCAAAATTGATGGCAGCTTAAATGTGGAACTTTACCGGTAAATACTTGCAGAAGATCTTATGGAATCCATTTCAGATTGGGGATTAAGTGTTGAAAATATAATTTTTCAGTATGATAACGACCCCAAGCATACAGCAAATCTTATCAAAGACTGGCTTTTTGACAATGGAATGACTGTTCTTGACTGGCCTGCACAATCTCCAGACCTGAACCCCATCGAGCACCTCTGGAATGAAGCTGAACGTCGCCTAAGACACCTTCCAGAATGAGCTACGGGAAGAGAGGACCTGTGGGAAAAGTTACAAGATGTTTGAAACGGAATTGAGGTTGATGTGTGTTTAAAATTAATCGAGTCTATGCCAGAAATGGTAAATGATGTGATAAAGGCTAGGGGGGATACACAAGGTGGTAGTAAAGAGTGGGCTATTAAATAAATGTTTTAGTGCAGCATTTGTTAATTTTTATTTAAGTTAGTCCTATTGATTAAATATTGATCGCTAAAAGTCACATAAATAATGCAACGCCAAAAGCTTGAAAACTGCGGTGTAATTTTTGTTCACGTGACTGAATCGGAATATAATTTATTAATTTATGTTAATTTTGATTTTACAAATTTAATAAAATTTATTTTATTTTAATATGCTTTATGATTATAAAATTATACCTATTCAATGTTTTATGTTTAACAGTTGCGTTATTTTTGTGAGCCACTGTATATATGAGGTTCCAAAATGGAATGATGAGTAGTTTTAATTTGAATAATAGTCTAAATAGTTTTCTATATATTTATATATTTGTAAATCTTTACTTGTTTCTTAATAAATGTGCAGTAGAATTAAAAGTTGTATTAATTAATACTTTAAGTATATTTTTATATACTTAGATTATAATTAAATTATACTAAATTATACTTAATTTTTACCATATTTTAATTATTTTAGTAATCACCAATTCAAAATTATTAATATAATTACTAAAATGGAAGGTCATACTGGCCTCCCTTGACGTCATCCCAAAAAAGGATAATCGAAATAAAAGAGCCTAATAAGGAAATTAATATAGATTACGTCATAATACTATTTAAGTTATTAGCGGCTAAGCCCAGTTCCATAGATTTCTCGGTCTTAAAATTCGAGAAACCAACAATTGAGCTGCCATATCGTATCAAAATGTTGGTTTTTTTCACATTTAATCTCTTGAGATTAGAAAATGCCAAAATAGTTAAATTATTGCAAAATATAGTAGACAAATTAAAAATTAACAATGTATAACACCAAGTTTTGTGAAGCATCATGGAATTATGATTGGATTAAAGAGTACTGTAATGATCATATGATACATTCTCGGGCTGCACAAGCCTCAACAGGAATGCGCAGATCTATTGTTTAAATTTTATAAATAGATCTTAAATTCTACTATCTAGATAGCCTATATTTTCTCCCTTAAAAATGTCCATTTCGAGTATAAGCGATCTTGAGCCTTCGCAATCACCAAAAAATGTTCTATTGTTGGGTAATATTTCATATTTCACGTTTTAGTAATAATTCTTGGATAATTACTTAAATAAATATTTCTATAGCGGTTGGGTCCATGGGGGATGTCATTCCTTTTGTGAATCTTGGACTTGGTTTTCGACAACGTGGACATAACGTAATAATTGCCGCAAATTCTCGATTTCGATCATTAATTGAAGAGAAAAAATTCGCATTCAGAGAAATGAATGTATGGATCAAACATTATCATATAATTTAGTCGTCATATATCATTCATTATGTTTATTTAATATTGCGTTATCATGTAGTGGGATATGCAGCATGAATGGGAAAATACTGATTCAGGTGAATTCTTTTCTTAAAAGGTTTTTATAATAATTTGATCGTAATTTGATCTTGATCTTTATGTATTAACTAATATGTAATTATAGGAAGGCGAATGGTTAAATTTTCTTCATATTCCATATTAGGGTCACCATTTATGTTCAAATTCCTAAAACAAGGCTTTCAAAAATCATATAGGTAAAAAAGACTTGGAACGATAACTTGTGTTTTTATATATATATACTAAAAATGAATTTTTTTTATTAGTGATGCTGCGAATGTTTTGAAAGATATAGACTTTGTAGTTCTTGGTACGGGAGCAGCATATATGTATCCTGAGGTAAGTATTTATTTTGCTGATTCATTTGATTATAAACACTAAAAAAAAAACTTTTTTTCATTGATAGTGTCTTGTTAGAAACATTCCCGTCGCTTATATTTGCTTTTATCCATGGGCAAGTACAAAAAGTTATGCAGGCGTATGTATATTTTAAGTATTCTAATTAAACCTAATTCCAAAATTTTAGTTTATATTTAATATCTGGATAATTTTTAGGCCGCTTACGGGCGTTCATTTGATTCGTTACAATGGCTTCCATTTGAACTTAATTTCAAGATATGGAAAACTGTCGTATGTTAAATTTTTTGCAAAATATATTTAGATTTAACTTATTTCATTTAATGATTAGTTATTAATTTATAGGATTACGTTGCCTCATTTTGGTCAGACATTGGCCTTTTACCCGTAAGGAAATTTCATTCATTCATTTTTTCCTTTAATTTAAATTTAAATTGTCAATAATTTTAATAATAAAAAAATAGATATATAATAAGAGGCTTAAAGAACTTGGATTACCGAAAGCAGGAAGGCTTCCATGGTTGCCAGGTGGAGCTTTTGAAAAGAATCAAATTCTTGTTATTCACGCGTTGAATAAAAATCTTATCCAAATCCAAAAAAATCCGTAAGTTTAAAATTGTAGATATCATAGATATTTGAAATATAGATTTCTTATAGACAAGGAAACTTATTTTTCATGAATTTAACCACTTATAGGTTAAATCCACTAAATGAGGTTCAATTGGATTATCCATATTTAAGTATTGAGGAGGAATTGGAAGATTATGTCCCTCCAAATGATTTAGTAGAATTCTTATCAATAAAAGGAAAACCTATATATTTTGGATATGGATCAATGCACAGTTTTAGTGACGTAAAATCTCGAGTGAGTATTTGGCTGCGAGTAATGGACCTTTTACCAGAAAATCAAAGAGCTTTGTTTTCAGGTGTTGGGAGGTGAGTCTTGTTATATTGCCGTACTATTGAATCTTTACATTTTATTGACTCGATTTTTTTTTAAAAAAAAAGTGTTGAGTCTGAAGAGTTGAATGATGCTGTTAAAAATGGACGAGTCTTTATTCTTAACCATGTTCCTCACTCTTGGTTATTCCCACAAGTATCTTGTGTTGTACATCATGGAGGAGCAGGTACTACACATGCTGTTATAAGAGCCGGTGTTCCATCCATTGTGGTAAGCATAATTTGTAATTTTTGAAATCTTTTTTAATATCAAAATTAATAAAATGGCTATTTAATTTATTTTTGGTTTATGAAGATCCCGCATTTTGCAGATCAACCTTGGTGGGCATCAATTTTATATCATCTTGGGGTTGCACCTAGTACAGGAATACAAGCAAACGCAGTTACGACAGAAAAAATTACTACAGAATTATTAATGGTATTATCAAATAAAGAAATCAGAGAAAAAGCCGATAAAATTGGATCTAAGATAAGAAAAGAACAAAAGCGTTCACCAGTTTCAAAAATTGTAGTTTATATAGAAAAATATTGGGAAAAGACGAATTGGGATGTACTTACATTGGATGACGAACAGCAAAAAATAAAGGAAAAAGAGCATGGATATCCCGTCAATGAAAATTATCCTGAAAATGAGATTAAGAGTGTGCTGGACGGGAATGCGGAACTTCGGGAATGATAATATATAGTAAAAAATTTTTGATTAATTGTAATTTATTATTTTATTTATTTGGCATGAAATGTTCATAGAGATTTATAGAATTAGTAATAATTTAGTATTGTATGTTAATTATATATAAATTGATTAATTAATAATTAATGTAAAATCAGCTATAAAATAAAGTATTTATTATTCATATTTTATTAAATAGTATATATAATCTCTTAATCTTATGATTTAAGCTTAGTATAGTATTAAGAGAAATTTATTAACATTAAAAATTTCAATAACTTCAACAAGCTTAAAAAGATACAATAATTAGTTAGTATATTATTAAATTGAAATTGAAAAATACCTGAATTCCAAAAAATGAAATTAAAAATATTCTAAAAAATAAGAATACAATTTATTAATGAAAATTTAAATTATAAAATTATTAAATTATTGTAAATAATTAAATTTTTAGGAATAATCTGACTTGATTTAACTTGAGAAGTAAATTAAACTAAATTGACTTCATTGATTTTATTAACTTCATCAACTTTAAGTTAAATTGAACTGGTTGAAACCTTTTAAGTTAAATTAAACTAATCTAAACCAGTTTGATTTGAATTTAGCAATACTATATCCCTGTAAAAAAAGTCAATCCATTTTTTATATTCCATCTTTTTTCCGTAAAAGGCTCATATTTTTGGAATTAATAACCTTATATCGTGGAATTTATCAAATTATTTTCATTTTCCGTGAATGAATCCGTGAAAAGCTCATTTTTTACAGAAATAACAGATAAAATTTTTTATAGGGTATATATTGGAATTTTATAATTATTATATTTTATTTTAAATGAAGAGTTTTACTAACTTGCCTCCAGGTTAAATAACTCAGATTAAATCACCTTTCTAAAAATTTTATATTTTATACCAATCAATTTTAATTGGTTATTTTAATTTATTTTCATTAAAAATTTGCAATACTTTTATTTGCAAATTTTTTTGTAATATAATAATTTAATAATTATCAAATTCATACTTAATTTATTTTTAATAGAACTAGTAATTATAGTACATATATATAAAAAAATATATGATAATAACAAAGCAAATAAAAGAACAAAGCTATGAATAAAGAATAAAACTCATAAAAAGTTAAAAATGAAATGATGATAAAACCAGAACCCTGAGCTATATATAAAAGTAAGGTGTAGCCAAAATATTTATTATTAGCTCTACGCATTTTTTCAAAGTTGGAATTATGATAATTCCAGTCAGTATCTAAAAAAGAAAATAAATTCCAGCTGGCATTATCTATAAAAGAAAAGATCTACATGATTATTTTGGTTAATTCTACGCAAACCCTTACCTTACCTTTTTATGTATAGCTCAAGGTTCTATGAAACCTATAAAATCAAAAAGTAAAATTCATGACAGAAAAGTAAAACATATTAAATTAAAGAGCAGCATAAAGTAAAGAAAAGATAGTTAGTAAAGAATAAAAATTAAAAAATAAGCAAGAACTTAAAGAATAAAAAAAGATATCTATTATAAAAAAAAAAAAAAACCTTTATAATTAAGTTTAAGAGTAAACCTACAAAAAAAGTTAATAATTAAATAAAAGCAAGTTAAAAGCAAAACATATCACATAATGTTAAAGAAAAAGGAGTTAAAGAATAGTATAAAGAAAAGAAAATATAGTTAGTAAGAAACAAAATTAAAAAATAAAACTAATAAAAAAGAAAACATATCTTTTTAATACATTAAGATAAAATATTATATTAGAAATTGTAAAACTTAGAAGAACCTAAAGATCTTATAAATAAAAAAAGGAAATGGAATGGAAAAAGAAAGGAAAATAAAATGAAAAAAAAAAGGAGGAAGGAAAAAATGAAAAAACAATATAAACAAATAGTAAAGATGATGTAATTATAAATATTAGTTAGCCCAATCAAATTCATCCTGTATAAATTTTGAAATTTTTTTTTTTATATTATTGTAGAAATATTGAATTTTATAGATAAAGTTTTAAATTTTTAAAATTTTAATAAAAAAATAGTAATTTTTAACTTTTATTTTAGAAAAATCAGCTTTGAAATTAGATACTATAAAATTCTATAAGTAAAGTTTGAATTTTTGAAACTTTAATAAAAAAAACATTTAATTTTAATATTTTTTTATATTATTATAAGGAAATATTTTTTTTTCAAAATAGAAACACTGTGACACCTGCTGCCTATAGGATAAAAATTTATCGTATGTTGCCACCGACGTGGTGAGAGTTCTTAAAATAACATTGCTTGGTTAGAACAAAAAAATTAAGACAAAAATTAAAATTTCTTACTAGAATTTCAATTTGCGATAGTTTCTCCTCATTTTATTTATTTAACCAATAAAATTATTGGGACACGTTTTACTTATAAGAAAACGGCAAAAAGAATGTGTTAAGATTTATTGACGAATTTAATTTTTATTACCTTTATTAAAAATAAAGTAGATTGGAGTGAACTGGAATGTGGTCATGTGGAAATCTTGTAGAAAACCACTTCTTTTTATAACAATTTAAGAAAACTATTTCTACTATTTCTATCTTTTCTATATTATCATGTGACCATCTCGTGACTAAACTAAACTAAACTATAAATAAAAT
>QZLH01000096.1:126059-155614 GCA_003833135.1 Oehlia diaphana | reverse complement strand
AAAAATAAATAACTATAAATAATATTGTGTAACTATATTCTATCATTTCTTTTTAACTATTCCAGTTAAATATTATTCCTTCGGTTAAATGTTTACCCATCGGTTAATTATTTATCCGTTGATTAATTTTCGGTTATTACAACACCATTGCATTTTGTAAATAGATAAGAATTAATAATTTATCTGATTACTTACAATTATATAATGTGTATAATGTGATGTATGTATTAAATATTTTTTTTTGGGGTGATAAATAAATTGTAAAAATATTTGAAGTTGAGTTTATTCAATAGGCCTATTCAGAATTTCATCTACTACTAAGATATATTATTGGTATACTGGTAGAAATTTCATTTCATATGAAATCTTACCTTAGAATTTGCTTAAATTCTATTGGTTAATTAAATAAAAAGAAAAAAAATCATTACAATATAATATAAAATTTCCTTTTATAATAAGATTTTTAAAGAGTTTTATATGTAAATTTTATTTTAAACCACAGTGTGACTTATCTTAGTAGTAGGTGAGTTCTGAAGATGATATATTGAACAAATGAACTAATTGATCCTATTTCATTTTGATTAGCTTTCTGTGCTTCTTCATAAAATTATTAACAAATTGCTTAGGATTCTGAATATTTAATATAAAGGTTATAATTAACTTTTGGCCAAAAACACCACTTATCGCTAAAACTCAAAAAATTGTTTTTTGTAAATATATCAGTATCCAGTGATTAGATTACTTGATACCAAGATATTTACAAAAAATGATTTTTTGAACTCTTAAAAAATGGACTAATTTGCTAAAAGTATAATTTGAGCAGTGATCATACTTTTTTTTCACTAATCCTTTGTCTATTTTTGGAAGATTATTTGTTCTTATATTTTTAGTTTTGCACTTTATTATAGTACTTTAGAAATACCAAATATTTTTCTAATATCTATCGCAAAAATTAATAAAATTCAAGCTTAAGCTTTATTTAACTAAAAGTGTAACTTACAACCTGTTTTAAAGATATTCAGGAAGAGCTCCACCTACTATTAAGATATGTCACTAGTAAAAATTTTATTTTCATATAAAACCTTACCTTAGGATTTGCTTAAATTCTATTGATTAATTAACTAAAAAGAAAAAAAATCATAATAATATAATATCCCTTTGTTTGTAGATCTTGGCAGACAAATTTGCCTGCTAGCAAAATTATGAGTTATCTAGTAATCATAGAAAAATGAAATACAGCTCATTAGAATTGTCTCATTAGAATGAATCCAATGGTGGTAAGTATATGCCTTTAGGTATAATATATCAGTTGCAAATTGAAAAAATATTAGCAGATCAGCATAATTATATACTTTATATTTTTCCAATTTGTGATAAATTTATCATACATAAAGATACGTAATTACCACCATTAGATTCATCTTGATGAGAAGATTCTAATGAGTTATATTTCATCCTTCTATGATTACTGAATGATTCATAATCTGCTTAAAAATTTAGTAGGCAAATTTGCCTGCTTATTTGGATTTTATTTGTCTGAAAATTTCTAAGCAAAAATTCTAGTCATAGAAACATAGAATATAGTTTATTAGAATTATCTCATCAAGGCGAATCTAATGGTAGTAATCATATATCTCTAGATGTGATAAATCTGTCACAAATTGGAAAAATATAAAGCATATAATTATACTAATCTGCTAATCTTTTTCTAATTTGCAATTGTTTTACCATACCTAAAGGCATGTGCTTACCACTATTAAATTCATCTTGATGAGACGATTCTAATAAGCTGTATTTCATTTTTCTATAATTATTGGATGGCTTATAATTTTACTGGTAGGCAAATTTGCTTACTAAGATCTACAAACAAAGGGATAAAATTTCTTTTATAGTAGGCTCTTTAAAGAGTTTTATATGTAAACCTTACCTTAAATCACAGGGTGACCTATCTTAGTAATAGGCAGATCCTGTCTAAGGTTCTAATTGCTCAATGTTATTAATCCTATTAAGGATTTCTCATATCTCTGTAACAAAAATTCCTTGATTAATTTTCATAGTATAATTGAAGTAATTGGTATTAATCTGCAGTTATTCTTTCATTAATTTTTATATTATGTTTATTGTTGATTTTTATTAATAAATTTATATATATTTAAAATATATAAATATGTAATAATTAAAATAACATATAATAAATCCTATTCTAAATTATTCATCTAAAAAATGATCCAAGACACTTGCCTTATTTATTGATAGTTAACATTGTTAACACTTTTTTCAAATCCTTCCAAGCATTAACATTGCTAATGGTTTGTAAATTGGCCTGATCTATAATGCATCAAATTTGAGGATTAGTGAGCTTAAAATATTGTCAGTACTACAAGTAGGGATGGTTAGGTCAGTCTTGGTTCAATTCTGGTCCTGGGACCTATAAGTCTTATTGAACGGACCTGCAGACCAGATCCTGTTAGGACCAGTTCCAGACCTGGTCCTGAACTAAGTTATTTATAGATTTTATGAATTTGGTGATAACTAAATATAAAAAAAGTAATTGTAATATTGGGATTCACTTTTTTATATGATTTTATATAAAAAAAAGTGAGTTGCGGTATTGCGATTCACTTTCTTATATTGATTTTATATAAAAAAAGTGAGTTGCGGTATTGCAATTCACCTTTTTATATGATTTTAATATAAAAATGTGAATCGCAATATCACAACTCATTTAATATGATTTTAATAATATAAAATTGTATTGCAATATTGCAGTGCATTTTTTTATAAGTTATTATTACTTAAATCAAATTTACAGCAAACTATACATATATAATTTAAACATAATATAATTTTATATAGGTCTCTTATAACCTACATATTTAATGTTTGATTTCTATCGAATATATTGATACTTTATTGGCTAGGACTTTTTAGGACCTGGTCCGCTTCTGGTCCAAAATTTGGACTTAAAAAATCTGCAGACCAGGTCCTAGGACCAGGTCTTACCTAGGAATTTACTATCCCTAACTACAATTGATACGCTGAACAACATGCCACCATTAATCTTTTCCAGAGCGTTACCTTGTTTTCGAATCTTTCGGAGAAGCATCCCCAAAGCATCCCCAAATCCCATATGCGAAATAATGATTGCCCTTCCCTCGATTAAAATCTTGGGGAAAAAGTTAATTACACTATCTTTATAGGTTATCTGCTTTTCTATATAACTTTTTATTTTTTTCGAAGATAGGATTTCGGGAAATATAGTTGACTCTTTTCCTCGAATTGAGTAGCAAGAGAGGTCGAATACTGTTTTATTGATAGTATCGCCCGGAGTGAGAAAAGAAAATATTTATCGAAATTCACTGTGCTTGACATTTATGCAAATCTTACGTCGCAGCCCCTATTCTTTCGGCAAGAAATTTTCTGATATCGCACTGCGCATTTCAGGTGATCGACTTCCTCACATGATTATTTCGACGATAATTCAGACATCTCTAATCCTTCTATCCGACCCGATTTTTATGCAATCTATTTTCGACCAGCTTGCTTAAGCAGCAACCGCTGCTTTTAATCGAAGAGGCATTAGAACGTTAAATTAAAGAAAGTAAATTTAGAGTATTAAATTAGCTATGGAACAAAACTTACTGATTTTAGTGCCGTGGATGAGGATTACGAATTTTTGAAGGCTCTAGGATTAATAGATGATGAAGAACCAAAGATAGTTGATGGCGAAGATGAAAAGTACGATAGATGGGATTATTTAACCCGGTGTGAAGATGTATGGGAAAAACTTCTTCAAGCCCGGTTGGCTCGTCATCATAATATTGTTCTTAGGGAATTCACCAGGCGCCTTCCAAGTATTTCCGAGCAAGCAAAAAATGAATTGTTTAATGCATTTCTAGATCTGATGCACTTGAACACAATGATCTTTTTTGGATGGACCTGTAACGATTTTTACAGTCGGCTTAACTTATAAATTTGAGATAATTTTGTTGGCAGTTCAAATGATGCCCCAGGAAAACCAAATAAATCCATTTACTAAATCTTCGAGCAACATGTGTCCATATATTCCGGCAATTTGTTAAAATGGCACTCTTACTATTTTCGCCTGCTCATCTGTTAAATTCAAATTATTCCATTTAATATAGATTGGTTAGCTCTTGTGGATCGACAGCGCCTTTGTAGCATTAACATGCACAGCGAACTCCCATTCACCAATATCAACACTTGAGGAACTCAAAAATCGAACATCACACTTTCGGCCTTTTTCAAAATTTGCTGATCTGCTCAAAGGGAAAAACGATTCACCCCTAAATGTAATTCATGAGTTTAATAGCCTGATATAAAATAAAATAATAGCAAAATCATGCATGATTTTATTTATCATTTATAATATATTTTGAGGTCTACAATATATGAAGTTGTCTTCGCGGATAATGTCAATTTCGGTGTGAGTTTCATTTCCACAACTAGCATGTCCGTACAATTTAACCTCAAATAGACTATATAAGAGTTAGAGTGAAAATCAGGACAAAGTAAATATAAATATTGAAAAAAAAAACTTACAAATCATCATAAATTTTACTAATTTTATATATGCACGTATTGACCACTGAGTTATATGTCTTTTCATGCAATATTTATACGCCTTGTTTGGGTCATTTCGAACCATCTAAGCATAAAATGAAAAAGTGTAAATCATACATATGTAAACTAATATATTGTACCTATACACATTAATTACCTTTTTCACTTCTGTGATAAAAATATTAACCTCTTCTTCCAAGTCAGGATCTTGTAGGATGGTCTTGTAATCTTCTTCCATGAATTCAAGTTCGACAACGGAAAACCAGTCCCGCGTATGAAAGGTCAATTACCCTCGATAAACAATATCTCAATGTTGCCCTTTCTATTGCATCTAATTTTTCCTTGACCTTTGTAGATTTTGTAATTGCGAAATATTTTCATTAAAAATATCTTCAACATGTTTTCCAGACGGTAGTTGCTGTTGCTGGTTCAATACGATGAATTTCTTCTCCGTTGTCTACTAATGCTGAAAATTTCATTCTCATCATTTCTGGCGGTGAGGGATCTCTTAGGCCTTTTTTTTGCGTTATCTCAAAATCAGAACTTGCATTTGAGGCCTCTTGAAGATCCTTTTTATGCTATCCACTTTCTGTAGATTCTTTTGCTCCGAATTCGCTCTATATGACAAACGTGCAGGTGACAAATAATGAGTGACAAATAAGTTTTTGCCCACTCGAAAAAAACTAGATAAATAGTATTTCGCGTTTAGAGGTGGGTGAAAAATACACTTTTCACGGTTACGCTAGGGTAAATGTCATGTTTTGTATACGCAAAAAAAATGAGAATTTTGCTCGATCAAACGATGTTCTCGTAATATATAAAAAAGTATGATGCTATCAAAGATGGAGAAAGTACGCGGATCCTAGGCCATTTATGATACAACTTTAAACTAAAATGAAAAAAATTTCATATGAGCGAAGCATTATAATGTTAATATGATTTTCAAAATCCTAAATGAGAAAATTGTCAATTAGCTTGTTGCTTCCTTGCAAATGCATACATAACACAACCGAAAGTATATCCATCTTAACTGCATAAATGTCTTGTCCGAAATGTCCTCTCCAGTATTTTTTTTTTTCGATACTTTTCATATCGCTTATTCGGAAGATATGTATTTGGAAAAAAAAATTAAGCAAATCTTTCGTGATATCGCTGGGTGATAGTCTTTCGCATGACCAGCCTATGCTACTATTGCGAACTTGAAAATGTTGAACTGTTACAAGTAAGACAATATTCCGTTCCATTTTTATACCATTCGCCATGTAATCCATAATTCCCCATAGCGAGTCCCATGGCTGAGCAAATGCAAATTATAATTGTCAGTCTCTCTAAAACTATTTCGGAATTTCAAGTATGTGAAATGCGCTAACACGAATTTGATAATTAATTAATTCTATATCAGGTTTGGCCTCAAAAGTGATAGGCTTGAAATCAGAGGCTTGAGATTTTGCTAACACACTTATCACAGCTTATGATGCATGTGCTTCTGATAATTGCCATGGCTCATGCCCAGTTACTTTTTTATATTTTTTGTATAAGTCGGACCGGATCTTATTTGTCAAAATACTTGGTAACCAGTTAATTTGGCATGCCAAAAAATATCACATGAAATATAGTATTATAAAATAATGAGACTATGCAGTTATCTCAATTTCATACTGCTCACATTTAATAAAATAGGATCCAGCTCTATATTTACCTTCTATACTTTCCTCATCATCATGGCCTAGCTTGCATAATGGGCACATCGGTAATTCCATAGTAATCGAAATCTTCACTACTTAATTCTCTATACAAATTAGGATATCGATCCAATGTTTTGTTGCGAAAATAGGAGCGGTCATAAGTTGGATTAGTTACCTCATCTTTGGACGAAGAATTAGAGACATCGGTTGGTGTAAAAAACTCAGTCATGTGCACATTACAATTTGTAACACCGATCATCTCATCAGCTGGAAAATCATTAATAATGTCCTGGATATGATTATCAGATAAACTCGAAATCGCACTTGCGCTACAAGTAACTGCTTGGATTTTATCTATTCCTATTCCTGTAAATAGCAGTAAATTCTTTTGGCTCTAAATTTTTTCTGTCGCAAGTTAACATCGGTAATGTCGGAGAGAAAGACTTTGATCTCGTTGTACACCAATATCCTTGCTGATTGGTCATCGATATTATTTACAGACTTGATATCCTTGACTCGATCTTCATAGAAGCAATACCAGCATAAAATCTCCTTTTGTCTGACTTTGATTGCTGTTCTAAATAGATCAATTATATTTTGCGCCGTAACTTCACTAGATCTCGTAAGAATTGCTTCTAAAGAGTGCTCAGGAATCTGAATATCAAACGCCTTATTAATCTTACCATAACCATCTTTAGTGTAAGAGGTTAGCTTCCATCTCAAATCTTGTTCCACTTTTTGATTATAGGGAATCTTTTATCGACGGTCATTTGCTCCGATTCAACAGGAGGAGGATTTGAACCTTGTTTATTTTTTTTTTGTTCAAAGGAATTGCAGAATCCTGGGAAATTATAACAGAGGTATTGCTATCGCCTCTGAGTCCAAATTTTTCTGTGAAGTTATATCTGGTATCAAATTGAAGCTTTTTCTCCCGCTTCTTTTGCCTTATTTCATCACTAACCCTTTTCTTACGTACCTCATCCAAGTGTCCACTCTCCTGTCCTCTAATGATTTGGAGCCGGTCTCATTTATTTTACAATCGGGTTTGCACTGATTGGGCTGGGCTGGGTTGTGGTCGGATCAGGTGCATTTGCGAGTCCTTCAGGGGTGAAGTGCCTGGCTTCTTTTCCTCCAGTAACTTTGCGTCGACATTGTTTTGGTCAACAGCTTCCTTATCATTCTGTGCCTAGACATCCACTGCCAAGGAGCCCTGCTCCAATATTGCGAGTCTGCTCTCAAGCTCCCGACTCTAGACTTGAGTTGAGCATTCTCAGCATCACGCTTGGCGTTCCCCTCATAACCTGCTTTAGAAACTCGGCATTACTAGCCTCAATCTCAGCTTCTCAAGCTCACCAATGTGCTGTCTCAATAATTGATATGATCTATAATACACTGTATATGAGTGTTCAAAATAAATAAAAAATCACGTGCGCGTTACAATTTGTAACATTTTGCCAAGAAAAAAATTTTTATTAATATATGCGAAAAATAAATACACGAAGTTGGTCACCCGGTACATGACAAAGTTTCTATGCTAATATACATGCTTATTTTTTCTTGATTATCTCTTCTACACAGTGTTTCTTATTTGCGGGTTCTTCACTAGCTGATACCCTATCCTTTAACAAACTCACTATAACCCCCAAGATCCTCTTCACGTTCTTGCGCAATTCATTTTGATCAATGAGAGCATCTTCCGTTAGTGAGATTCGATATTCAGTTTGCTCGTACAAAAAATGCATTCAGTGCTGTGAAGTATGAAATATCAACCAGTTGCTATTACACGAAGATTAAGAAATTTCAAGCTAGTATTGCATAAACTTAAAATAAAAAACATCCCCAAAACGATCTTCCCACCTGTCGTGACAATGCCATATACATATCCATACTCATAGTCGAACGCCTCGTACGCCTTCCGCTTTTCTTGAGCATGTTCAAGTTCATCTATATCAATAATGTCAGTTAGAAAATGTACAAAGCGAAAAATAAAAATCTACATTGCTTACATCACATGAACTTTTACATTGCATAAGATTTTGGGCCACTCCTTTGCCCGGCTGGTTTTGCCTCCCTTCAGTTATGCAAATTATTTCTTCGAATAAATCGTCTATTATTTTTTTGATTGCATAATCCACACGTCCGGAATTTTTATGTACTGTAAAATAATAATGAAATAAAAACTTTGCCGGAACCCGGCTTACAATACATAAAAATTGCGAATTACTTCGCTACATGATACGAATAAAAAATTATAACTAGTTTAGAAAACGGTATGTTGGTAAAATTCTCCTAGGAAGTTCACTTAAGAGCCCAGTATCTGAAGGATCCCTCTCTAACACTACCTGGGGGTATATGATGACGTGAATGGTCCCTTTTCACCATTTTCTTGACGATAAGGGTACCTTTCTATAAGAATCAAGGTTGGAAATTTCTTTTTGTGGATCAATAAAAACTCCTTGGCTATCTGTAGTACTGCTTACAGAAGAGACTATGGAAAAATTGGATTGAAAAAAATTAACTTCGTATAGATCGAAGTTTTACTTGACGGAAGTCTTGCCGGGTATCTTTAATCTTGTCTTTCAGATTATCAACGGTCAAATTATTATCAATTTCGACCTCGAAAATTTTATAAAGTCCCACCACGAAGAGGCGGATAGAAGACATCTTGCTTTCCTAGATACAAAGCCCATATTGGGAAAAACTCGCTTTCATAAATACATGTACATAACTTCTGGCATTTACATACCTTATTTTTCGTTATTTTTACGGGAAAGTAGGCCGAACTTCTACATACTTCTACATGCTTATATCTTGTTGGGAAAAAGTTAAGGAGATAAGGAGCGCGATTAGCATTCTCGTATGATACCAAGAAGCACATGAGCATGGAATCTTTATACCTCTTCACATGGAGATCTACTCTGCAAGACGCAAAATTGGACAAGCGCCTGACGATCTCGAAAATGCAAAGTCCTCAGCTCTTCATAACATATGCTTTGTCGTCACTATTAACCACTTTTTTATCATCGTATTCACTATACCAAAGTATCAGGAAAAAAAATATTCGAAGATATGAATTCACCTCGAACGAGGGTACGTCTTAACGGCTGTCGCACAGATCTGCGTGTGATCAGCCACATGGTATTTTAACGAATATGTTGGTTTCATGATAGATAAAAATTTTTCGCATTATTTATATAAAGTTCTTTAATCTTTTTCTATATATTATCACAATCAGCAACCATCTTTCAATCGATAGTAACGAGGAAATTATTTTTTGTTTTTTTATCATTACAGAGAACTACTATTAAATTTCCAGTACCACTAATATTAGTTACAATATATCCAATATCTGAACTATCCGAAGCTCTTCACCTATTATCTAAATCAAAAACACGGTATTAATCTAATTGGAGGCTTAATTATTCGCAATTTCCATACATACTTTCAATTATATTGACCAAATCTTGAATCTTATTTTCGATTCCTCTAACGCGCTCTTGAATTTTATTTTCTACTCCATCAAGCTGTTCCTGAACTTGAGCTTTATTCTTAGTTAACGCCATTTCTACTATTTTTTTCATCATCTTTTCCATGTCTGAAGTTACGGACTTGCACGTATTCCTTGTTCAACCATCCATTTCTCTGTAGACTTCTATCTCGACCGGAACTCTTTTCAATCCCGCAATATTATCAGTTGGAATGGATATTATTCACATTCTGAATTCGGTAATGCTGATATTATTTCTACGAATAAACATTTTTTTTTTCAAGTATTATTGCATTCCTAATATCTCCAACCGTTCCTTCTTCATAAACATTACCTGAATGAAACAACCAGAGAGAAATCTTAGACTCGCTCATTGTTTAATATTGGTACTATTAAATTTTTATCGTATTTATACATTATTTCCGTGTCGATCTTGGTAAATCGTTCACACCTTAAATAATATTTCCGTAATAAAACGAATCCTCTAAGGCATCTGCTCATTATAACATAGATTATATAAATCCGTATTTAAAGACCGAGATTAATTTTTTATGCTTCTATGCAACCCTTAACTTATTTATATTCACCGAGATTAATGCAGTTAATGACTTAATATTTCTTTAGGTATAGAGATCTGCCTTGCAAGACGCAAAGATATCTAGCTCTTGTAGATCTCAAAAATTGCAAAGTTCTCGGCCCTTCATAGCATATGATTTGTCGTCACTATTAACTTATTGGAAAAGCCCCGTGTTGCAACTAGACATTCTTTCTCACATTTGTTCGGGAAAAAAATAGAGGCTGTCTTGTGATCCACCTATTTTTTTGTCGCACGGGATTGACAACGCCAGCAAAAGAATCTTCCGAGCTGAAGATCATACAAAGGGCCTTCGGCCAGCTCCGGACTGATGATCATTATCCCGGACAAATTTTCCGCATTTTAAAGTCAAAGCAATCATGACAAATAAAACCTGATCAAAGCGAAACACTTGCTCAATTATATGAAGTACTTTTATGTAAAAAGAAGTATATAATAGCTATTCAGGAAAAACTTGGTATTAAATGGCAATGTGAATCAATCAGCAAAACATTTGCTAATTCATATGAGCTGTTGTTAGATTTGGTGTTAGATATATTACCATTTACCAATGCAGGATGGTCTTAGTATTGATGGCAATCCCATTCAAGAAAAGGCACTTCAAAGCAATAAAACTTCTACAGATATATATATTATTACTGGGGAAATTATATAATTTGCTTTTATATTTAGAAGAGGATATAATAGCAATTCAGGATGAACTTGGTATTATTGGTTATTCTAATCAAGAAAGGTCGGAAGAAGCTGATAAAAATGCAAGAGCATATATTCCAAAAGTTTAAGAAATTTTATGGTTTTCTAGAAGATAATCTAGATGTTAAAGCTCTAAATGATCTGAATTAGTTCGGGTTGGGGAGTAACCCAGGGCTGGACTGAAAAATTAGTTCATTTCAGTCCAGTCCAGTTTATATTAAAAAGATAATTCAGAACCAGGCTAGACCAGTTATTTTGGTCCAGTCCGTTCTGGTCCTATATAAAAATATTTTTTAATTATAAGCTTAATGACTGATTTGTCGATTTTTGGCATTTTTTTGCAGTTTGAGGAAAATATCTCTTCCCATTCTTCATTTCGAAATAATGACTTTGCTTTTTCATCAATATCGCTGATGATAAAGGAGTGCATATAGAACTCATTTTCAAATTTATTGCGTATTCGTAAATTACTTTCTCAACAACATGTCCAGATTTAAGGATCCACATCTTTTCTGGATCTAAGTCATGGAAAATGTGATCGAAATGGGCCATTTGTTCATCTGAAATCTTGTTGTCATCGACTTCTCTTGATATTCTGAACCAGAAGAATCCACTTCCGACGGGCTTTCATTATAATTCACCGGTTTTCTTCTCGAACTCTTTTAGTTGAAGATTCTCCTTCTTCGTCAGTACCCCGGTCAGATTAATCACCTGTGTATGTCCCGTCTGTTTGAAGAGTGTGGTACTCCGAGAGTTGATCTTCCGAGAAGGATGTGCTTGACGTTGTTGGCACAGCTGGTGCAGTGATATATGCGCGGTATGCCTCCACTTGCGCAGTAACATTCACCGTATCCTGTAAAAAATTATCATTATGTATTATGTAACGTATTGTACCCATCAACATACTTTGAATACGTCTTTTGGTTCAGTTTTTTCTTGCAACGTCACTTTAGCGAAAAATATTCTCTGCATTCGTTTACTATTGCCTTGCCCGTGCACGTCTGAAACGACGAATATCAGTATGCATGTCATAAAAGTCTAGGAATTAATAATCACGTACCTCCAGCCATTCCAAGCAAATGTTCGAACACAAACTGGAACAACAAATAACACATGAATTTGATCCAAACTTTTAGTAAACACTTTGAAGAGTTGTTCAAAATTCAGCCCAGTCTCCAACTTAGCAATGTACTTAGTGACCACTGTGAGGCAGAGACACTCTTAAAAAATTCGCGAATGCAACGTGCATTCTTGTCAATCTGATACTTGAAGAATTTGGTTGCTTCTAGTCGTGGTTTTCTGATTCAGACATAGCAGTGTCAAGGATGAAAACGCGTTAGTACTAGGGGGATTAGGGAAACGGAAATCGTCGCGTTTTAATGTTGTACGAACTTTTGATTTTTATGGCCAACATGAATACATGATAAACAATGATAATCAGACGATCATCTATTACTATCTTCCAGAACTTGTATTTTGCCCACGCAACTTGCGCCTGTCAGCCTGACGGCAAGTTGTCTGGAAGTGCAAGGGGAGACTATCATGCCTGTCAGCTTGACGGTGACCTCTTCCTTGCAGTCGCCTACCACATTCATGCCTGTCAGCCTGACGATGAGCGTTCTGCACGTAAAGGTAGGCCACCGTGTCCCACGCCTGTCAGCTTGACGGCGGAGCGGTGTATTATATTTAAATACGTTTTTATCCTTTGACACAACAAAATAACAAATGTATAGGCTATCGATCAACGCTTATATTCTGAAAGCTAATTCTTTGTCGAGACAAGTAATGAGCACATTCTTGTCGAGCACCAGGTGAGCGACTTACTTATTTTCTCGTTGCACTCTAGCAACGTCTGCACCACCAATTGAGACATGTTTGCTTCGAGTATCTTGTAATCATGTCTTCGGTAGCACGTTCTAATATCGAATCCCAAAATGAAACGATTTCCTTGGACTGACATGATGTATTATCAACATATTGAGTTATTCCCAATTTGCAAAAGAGCTAATAAGTGAATATAGTTCTATCAACAACTTTTTTGCGTGATCTCTAGCAAATTGCGGTAGACCTTGGTTTACGCTAATGAATTCAGGTGTTTCGTGTAAATTTTCTGTTCCGAATCAAGCTTGCACAGAAACTCGATGAACGTGCAGGAGCTGATTAAAAATATTCGTGCATCTTTTCAGGAAGAGGAAGTTGACTTCCTACAGTAAATGGATTAATCACAACAATAGTAAATACTTACTGTCTTTTGGGTCTATAATCTCTATTCCTTTCATGTTGCTGGGTTATAGGATGAAGGTGCGTAGCGTAAGATTCTTGTATATTAAATATCTCATATAACAATCAATTGGGTGCTTTTACATCAATTCACGACTGTCCCTTATCAGATTTTTTTCCGAATAATCGGAAATTAAAAAGTATCGATTTTAGCTATGTTTCGCAGAGAGATAAAATAATTTCGAATCTATATGAAGAATCTGAAGATTAGCAACGAGATAAAAAAAAAATGAGATATCCGATTCACACTTACCGGTACACTTCATTTTTATAATATCTTTTATTGTCAGCTCGATAATGCGTCAGACGTGACAGACACATGACAATAATCACGATTTTATCAAATGTGCGGAAAGAATCAAGAAAGGCAATATGTCCGCTTTATCTTTGAGCATCTATAGAGTTGTGAAAAATGATTAGCATCGTCAGTGTTAGAGATTATCTCAAATAAAGGTATAAATCGGGAATCATTTTAGTTTACTATCATGAGAGTTATATTTATTTTTGCAAAATGCACACATTTAAAAATCAATCAAAACATTCTTTATTGCAAAGTAATACATGAGAAAGGGCCGGCCGGTTATGTAAAAAATGAAACTATTGGAGTAGCAGGTTGTTTCAAGGGAGGAAAGGTATAAAAAAACATGCCTACTTGATAAGCCTGCCGAGCCCTAATTCATATACTGGCAGTTCCTTCCCTGCTACTCAGTGATATATATGATAGTGATCTATCCAAGCACCTATTTTTTCTAAGTTTTCACTTTTATATTTTCCCCACGGTAAAAACCCTTTATCGTATCTTTCCCAATTACTCCCATCCCAAGTCTACTAAGAATATCAACCGATAAAACAGCACACATCTGATCTAAAGAATAATCATTCGCACCCTTAATCCTATCAAAGATGTCCGTAAATTGTTCCCGGAATATAGAAATGATATTTGCGAATTTTTGGCTCGAGCCTGCAATCAAAAAATGTTAGTCAAACCCCTAATACATAAAGCGTTGATTATCAAGAATTATTCTGTTTTTATCTTACCAGAAGAGCTTGAAGATGAATTAGTTGAAGAGCCTCGTGAATCAGTTTCAGATTCATTGGTCGAATTAGCATTGGACGCACTTTGTTGATCAAAATCGGATCTTTGAACTACTGCGTAATGTTGATTTATTTTGTTTTGGAGATCTTCGATAACAACATTAATTGACATGAATCTGGATGTAACAGATTCCTCTAGGGATCTAATTCTGCCAAAATCATTATGGAAGTCTTCTTCGATATTATTAAGTCTTATCAATATTTTTTGCGCTTCTGTGGCGTAGCCAGAATCACGTGCCATAAGATTGCGGAGAGTTTATTATTAAGCCCGGTATTAATTCTGCCGAGCTTCGAAGTGAAAGTCTCGGTTGACGTTTGGTCACCAAACGGTTTTACCGCCATATATAATTCTGGCAACAAACCGGATACAGATTTTTGGGCCTGTACATTATCCGGATAGGCAAACGCTGGTGTATTAATACGTTGATATAGCTCTCGAATTGCCGGTCAACAGTTGTTGCTGCACCAGTGACTGAAATTATGACGATCAACCAGTATTAAAAAAATATAATGCTGGTAAAAATTGATATTTCTGATAATGATTTGAAGTAATTAAATAATATAATAAAGTATAAAATATAGTACTACATGGTTATTTGATTTAAATTATTTAATAATATTATTATCAATTTGATATCATTTATGCAATTTTTATAATAAATACTTATTACTATCCAATAATTTTATTATTATACTAATATTATAAATAGTAATAAATCATAATTTTAATATCTTATATAATAAAAAATTTTATTAATTTAATTTTTAATAACTGATATTAATTATAATATCATTACTTGTATACTAATAAAATACTATGTTTAATATTAATACTTTGAATTTCTAATATGTGTAAATTAAGTTTTAGCTGAAAATGTGTAAATTAAACATTATATAAAATTGTTAATAAAAATTCAATCTACATTTTTTACACAAATTAAGTTATTTTTGAATTAACAAATAATAATTAATATAAAGATATATAAATATATTTACTATTATGAATATAAGAATAAATGAATTTGAATTTTTGAAATTTTTGATTTATTTACTTCAATTTGAAAAAGTTTTCTCAAAATTTGTAACTAGTAATAGAGGTACAAATTAAAGAAGGAAAGCTTTTTGAATTTGATTACTAATTGCGAACTTTAATTTGCGGTTTGACCCGTATATATTATGTGTTAATTATATTCCTTATAATTTGTTCCAAAAACCCTTATCACATTGAAAAAAAAAGCAGATGAGGCTTAAAAATTGATTCAACTATTATGGAAACAACCAAAAGACTTGATGGGCGTAACGCACGATTAAAGTTTACATACAAAAATTAAAATTCGTCCAATAAAAATGATAAACAGCACCATGTCTTTCTAAAAAACTTGTACAACAATATACGCCAATAGTGCCATAAAACAAGACAAAGACGCTTTCAAATGGGAAATGACCTAAGATGTGTTTAAAACACATGATTTACTAAGCCATGAAAAAGAGGGTCTTTTTACCCGATAAAGGATGTTTCTTATCTTTCTCATCTTAAGATGAGTCCCTAAATAATCATATTGCAATGATTATCATAAACACAACAAAAGATTGTTCAAAAATTTTGGGACACCTACAGCAGAAACCTGGGGTTCGGCTAATTAAGAAAAATGAAATTTTTAAGTTATATGATCAATTTGGTAAAATTTTGCAAGGAATTCATTAAAACATTAGTTTTTCCAACATACAAAAATTACAAATTCTCAAAAATTTTTTAATATAGTATATAATTAAAATAAAAAAAATAAAAAAATAAAAAAAAAAAAAATAATAATAAATTTTTTTGGTCGAACCCCTTGTTATGCATAACAATAGTTAACATATGATTATATGGTTCTCATACAGGAAATGTTTTGCTTTGGGATTTCCGATATTTCCAAAAATATTCTACTATTAAGCCTAAATGCATAAACCGCTTTTGTTCATTAAATTTGGTAATATATTGTTTTAACTTTGAAATATTCGTCATATATATATATTATAAATGTTATACAATAGGATATATTAAAAATGCATACCAAATTCTCACTTTGCTCCTTAAATTGTCGATCCTAAAAACAATTGGAAATTTTTTGTTTCCAAGAATTAATTCTTAATTCTTTTTAAAGATTTAATGATAATAATAAAAATAATTAAAATTGTTTGAATTACCTCTTAGTATAAAACTTTCAAAGTTGAAACAATACAATCAAAAATATCTCAAATATTACGACTTTTATCATAATCTGTTTTGCCAATCTATAGATTATTTAATTCGCTGTGGTTTCATTACAGGTTTGAATCTCGTAAAATTATCTAAATAAAGCATTCTATTGTTTTCTTTGCGCAGTTCGATTCATAGCGCGCACTATAATTATATATTGTTTACTGTAACAATACATTTACGTTGTGACATGCTACATTGCTACGAATTATTAGTATGTGAAATTGTACAAACTTTACGTTTGTAAAAAAAAAATGGTATGATTTTTTTTTTAAAAAACTTTATTTACGAATCGGTTATTAAAATATGGAATCAACATATGAAAGAAATGCAACCAATTTTAAGCTTCACGTGCAATTATTATAATAGTGATAAAAAAAAATTGTGACAAGAAGAAATAAGAAATTATAATAACTATATTAGCGTTAATTGGTCAAAAATAACAAGAAGAAATAATAGAATGCGCGTTCTAAACGCGTTGATTATCTATAAATGAATGGTCGTAATAAAGTTAGTTTGTCATATAATTTTTTGATCATTTGACAGTACAAAATCTAATTATTATACTAATTTAGACAATTGTGAGAAATTTTTCATTGATAAATGAATATATTTTAACTTATTTGGATGATATGGTTTCAATTCTTTGTTTTATCTTCTGTAATCAAATATTGTTAAACCAATAAAGAAGCTTCAAGTAATTAATAACAATGATTACGCGTTCAAACACCGATTTTTAATAGATAAGCCTCAGTGTCTTTTGTTTACGTTTATGGTAATTAATTGTAAACCTTAATATAAAAAATTTTTTTATTTAATTGATAAACAAAAATTATGTCATACGTTACTGCTGATCTATCGATAAGAAAAATTTCTTTATAAATTTAATAATTCCTCATTCCCTTTTCTTTTTAACAGATTTATACATTTTTACTTAAACATGAGGTGCCATAGAGTTGACAATAAAAAACATGCGATCCGCGTACGCGTTACTTCCGCATGTAAGGAATGCCGAAACAAAAAAACAAAGTGCGAATTCGTTAGGCCTTGCACACACTGCCGTGATCGTAATTGGAACTGCACCACAGAACTGCCAACAAAACGTGGTCCCCGTAAAAATTCAGCCAGCGTACGAAAAAAAAAGGAAATAGGAAAAGAAATAACTGAAGTTATTTCGAATGTACCCGCTCTCGCTCCCGCTCCCGCTCCCTCCCCCTCCCATTCTCAATCCTCCCACTCCTCCTCGATTTGTGACAAGAATTCTCCCTCTTCTCCCTCCTCAGTCTCGCTGGTCTCTAGTTCTCTCTCCTTCTCTAATACTCCTGTCTGGAGTTCTTCGCCCTCCTCTGGCTCCAACTCGTCTCTTCCTTCTTCTCCAACGGAAGAGCATTCTTTTAATGTCAAGTCGGATGATTTGACTTTCTTTCTTGCACCAACAGAATTGATACAAAATGAAATGCCCTCGGAGGTTTTCGGACGTGAACAGGAAAATATAGATAAACTTTTTACCGAATATATAAAATACGAGGATGTTTAATGAAAAAAATAAACACTTGGACCATCACGTCCACTGCGAACCCACCGCTAATCACCGCCAGTCACTGCCAACCCATAAATAAACTTTTTATTTTTTTTAGTTTAAGCTGTTAGAAATAAATATATATTGAATATTTTTTATATTTATTTTTTAATTATAATTATAGTCGATAAAATTTTTTTGTATTATATATGTAATTTATTTATTATATGTTTTTTTTATTATGTTTTTTTTTATTATGTTTTTTTTATTATGATATGTTTTTTTTATTAATAAATTTATCATTAATTCATAAGTTTAACCCCGAATATACCAACCTGGTATAGTTAGGTTCAATGTTAGACAAATTTAATTTACTTAATTATATTCTTATCATGCATTAAAAAAGAGATTATTATTAAACTGAAAGAATTTTTTTTGAATACTAAACCGATATTATTAAAACCTTTGATATAAAGCATAATCTGATCACCTAGAATTGAAAGAATCAGTTATTCCTTATTCCAGTTACTCAAAGTTTCGAATTTTCAGAATGAAATATTAAATTAAATCAGAAAGAAATCTTACTTCTTCATTCATGAAATAATTCATCAAGTTATCATATCTAAAAGAAATGGGAGGAATTGTTAGATATCCAAATTGAATTGTAATCTTTTTCAGAGTCATCCAGTGTCATCTTTTCCAGAGGCATCTGATTTTCTCACATTACATATTACTTCATTAAATTTAGTTCCCTTTATCCGTTCCAAATCACTTAACTAAATTATTGATTCTCTATTCCAAATTATTTGTTGATTCTCCAAATTACTTTTTACATTCACTTCCTTCCAAATTACTGAGCTTGAATTTTGATATAGCTGGTATACACATTTATATATGTTATGCACGAGTTGACAATATTGTCTAAAGAAATAATTTTTGATTTGTGAATCCACTCCCTTTCAAATTTTAATTTCAATAAACTGAAGGTATTGATATTGCAGCAGAGCAGTATATGTTGATATAAATTGATTATTCAAAATAACATCTATTCACAGGTTAAACAATCACTAGCCCTGTTCAATTCTAGATCGGACCAGATTGATCGCCCCTAAATGATTGGTTACAAAAACGATCAGCGGTCAGTCAAACCGATCTATGAAAATAGTCTGATCAATTTTGATAAACTAACTGACGACAAACCATATTTATTGTTTATGATATGAACCGATCGAGCTATACAAATTGTGCTCAATTGTTACTGTGGTTTAACTGGTTAATTTTTTTTCCGATCTGAGTGATATGATCTAGAAATGAACATGGCGACTGTAATTTAATCTCGTCTAAGGTGAATTTTGATTAGCGAAATCCAAATTTATCACATCTTTTTTCAATATTTTTTAAACAAAAAAAAGAAACCATTGTTTTATTATTAAAGAAGAAAGAAGAATGAAATAAGGTTGAATAAAAGTAATTTATATATGTCCCTTTCAAACTCTCTTACTGTATGTAATTTAAAGAAAGTGAAGCCAAAGTTATATACGTCCCTTTCAAATTACTCTCTTCTTGACAATCACTGTAATTAAAAAAGAAAATTTTGATTAGTGAAGTCCGAGTTGTATTCACCCTCTTCAAACTACTCCTTTCTAAATTACTTGAGCATAAGGTAATGATGTTGTAATAGTGATGTGTTGACATATAGTTGATTATTTCACAAATATTATACATCTGCTGTAATATTTAAAATTTTTTTCCAAAAAAAAAGAATTATTTGTTGATTCATTTCCTTCCGATTACTTTTCCTTTCAAATTATCTGTTGATTCACTTCTTTTCAAATTACCACATTCTCTTTCAAATTATCTGTTGATTCACTTCCTTCCAAATTATTTTTTGATTCATATACTTTCCGTTCCAAAAAACTTTATAAATTGTAGCTGATAGTATAACAATCTAATGGTAGATTCTCTTGCTTTTTTTGGATAATAAATAATAGATAATGTTCACTACTTCCATCATTTGTAATTGTACTAAGTAATATGAGAAATCAAAATAATGTTCACCACTTTTCATCAAAATAAAGTGTAAATTTATTATAAAAGTTTGATATTGATTTAAGTTAATTTTCTATTTTGTTATCTCTGTTTTCACCTTCAGATCAATTAATTACCCTTTAGGATAATGTCCACCACTTTGCATCAAAAATAAAGTGTAAATTTATTTACAAAAGTTTGATATTGATTTAATTTTCTATTTTGTTGTCTCAAAGATTGCTCCGGAAACTGAACTACAAATTGTCAGCAACTCTGAAAAATATTGAAGGTGCTTATCATTGATTCATCATCTAGTAGTAAAAAACGCTTAATATACTTGCTCATCACACTAAGCCGAGGGCCTGTTTTCACCTTCAGATTCACATCAACATCAACATCAATATCAACTAATACAAATTCAAAATTTCCATTACCATACTCAAATAGTCGGATTCCCAAACAGTACAGTTGGGTGTGATAACATCATAATTTATATAATCTTCAAATTTTAATTCATCACACTTGTAATTGTACTAAATAATATGGGAAATTAAGATAATGTTCACCACTTTCCATTAACCGTAATATTCGTAATTGTACTAAATAATATGGGAATTCAAGATAATGTTCAACACTTTTCATTATTTGTAATTATGAGAAATTAAGATAATGTTCACCACTTTCCCATTATTTGTGATTGTACTAATACGTTCACCACTTTCCATCATTTGTAATTGTACTAAATAGTAGTTCAAAAATTTAATAAATGCACAAATATAAATTAATCAGTACATAATATATTACTCTAGAGGAGAATTATTAGTTAGCTAAAAAATTCTAACCCAATTCTATAAACGCGTAGAAAGATCAAAATTCTTATCATAACTAGAACAATAACCTAATTCTACAAACGCGTTAGAAAGATCAAAATCCAGAACGATAACCTAATTCTATAAACACGTTAGAAAGATAATTCTATAAACGCGTTAAGAAAGATCAAAATAACCTAATTCTATAAACGCCAGAACAAAAAACTTCTCCTCTCTTTAAATACCTTTCAAGACATTTCATCAACCCTACAATAAAAAATGGAACGTTAGTTCTTAGTTCCTGATGAAATAGAATATAAGCTAAATAACTTATAATTACCTTATATTCCTATTCCCTATTCCTTAATCCCTAATCCCTAATCAGAATTTTTATCACTTGTTAGATCTTTTGTAACTTGATTCTCTTCATTAGATTTCATGTTTTTTGTCGACTCTTTATTTTCACTCAAAACCTCAAATAGATTCTTGCCATTTTTTTCACCTCCTTCTTCTTTAATAGAATTGTTTTTTGTTGACTCTTTATTTTCACTCAAAATCTCAAAAAGATTCTTGTTATTTTTTTCACCTCCTTCTTCTTTAGTATTAGAAGAAAACATTTCTTCATAAACAAGTTGAAAACTAGGTTTTGAAGAGGGTTCAACATCACTGCTAGAAGTTGTAGAATCACCACTAGTTTTTAATAAAGAACGAAGTCTAGTAAGAATTTCTTCTTGTGTCTTTTCATTATCTTTAACACGATTTGTAGCAGAATCAAAGAATAAAGAATTTTTTCCAGTATAATTATCAAGTAAATTAAAGTCATTTTGATAAGAAAGAATAGGAGAATGAGAAACTCTAATATTTGGACGACCTTGATCATCAAAATCCACTTTTTCAAGATAAAAATTATCCAATTTTTTACGATTAACTTGAACCATTCTTTGAGCTTTACCAAAATGTAAACTACCAACCAAACCACTTATACCAATAGCAAAAATTCCATTAGAATCTTTATTAAGTACACGACCTTGTACTTCAAAATTAATACCAGGATTATTATGAGAATAAGTTAAACCTTTAATAATTGAATTAGAAGATTTTGTAAAAGTTAAACCTAAAAATTCTAACCAATTATTTGAATTATAAGTAGAATTAATTAAAAGTTGATTCCAATCATATTTTCTTTTTTCAATTTTTTTTAATAATTTTTTAAAATCTTTTAATGATAATTTTGAAATATTAATAAAATTTCTTTGATAAATATCATTTGATTTTAAAGGTTCAACAGTTTTTGAAATTAAAAAATTTTCTTTCCATTTTCTTTTAAATCTAATTAAAGTTTCAGCACTATTATAAGGAGTTTGATGTTCAATAGTATCTATTTCATTTATTGTTACAACATTTGTACGTAAATAATTTGGTAAATTACGCTTTACGCCATAATCACCAAGTTTTTGATATTCTCCATAAGTTTTATAAACTTGTGATAATTTAGGATCAAATTTTGATAATTTTGAATTTCTTAAAAGTTGTGAAAATGATGATGACATTATAAAAAAAATTGAAACATGAAAAAAAAAATTTTTTTCGAGATGATTGATTTGATGTTGATCACGTAACACAAATTTTATAAGCCACTCATCGATCACAATTTGAAAACATGAAACTGTATTTTTTTTTTATATATTTCGATTCATATATTATAAGCATTAAGTTTTTTATTAAAGAAAATACCATATTTTTACCGTTAAACTTAGCGATCACACTTTGAATCACAAATACACTCGAATACATTTTCTTAAAATTGTCTCGAAGATTAGGGTGGAGAGTAGTGTATTTGTTTATGACAACTATGAAGTGCAGGAAATTGCTGAATTACTAAAGCTTAGTATAGCAACAATAAGAAGGATTATTACATGTTATCAGCAATGGAAATGTGTAATAAATCCACTAAAAGGACAAACTGGAAGAAGAAAAATTTTTAATGGAACTCATATGAAGGTTGTTCCTTTTGTTTATTTTGTTTATATTTCTCATTTATTTTAAAATTTATATGCTTTTATTTATAGATTTTACGTGAAATTATAAAAGAACATCCTGATTATTACTTAGATGAAATTGTAGGAGAAATGACTAGAAAAACTGGTAAAGAAGTTTCTATATCTACATTATGGAAATCTTTAAAATATTGTGGAATAACAAGAAAGAAGGTTATTATATTTGCTATAATTATTTATTTTTTTATATACTAAATTATAATTTTATGATTTATATCTTTAGTTAGAAAAGCTGCAAGAGAAAGAAGTGATTTGTTAAGAGCTTATTATATTTATACTATTTGTTCAGAATATCAAGCAGAGCAGTTGATTTTTTTATGATGAGACAGCTAAATGGGATGAAACATACTATAGGGAACACCATACGAAGATGACGATTGGGGATATTACTTGAATTTAAATACTGGGGAGATGAGACGTAAAAGAGACTGAACCTGTGAGACTTGAAATGCGCAGTACGATATCGGTAAAAATCTTGCCGAGATAGTGATTTAACTACGCCACTGTATCATGTGATTGTGTATTATTTTAGAGGATCTATTAATATCCTGGCCGAGAGAACTATTTTTGCGTTGTTTTCATTACACTTTCCTGAAAGTTCTGTATGTTTTATTTCACCCATCATAGTTTTGAATTACTAATAAAAAGCATATCCCTGATCTCGCAGATCGTAAGACAAGGCGTCATTAAAAAGAATTAAAAATGGAAATTGAGCAATTAGAATCTATAAATTACAGATCACGATAGGTTTTATTATCCTACAGGGATAGTTCCGTGGTGGTGGCTTTGTACTTCTTATGAATGTTCAATGAACAGCAGGACGACGCTTTAAGCGAAGGGGAGCATCGATTGAAAGGAATGAAACGGGTGTGAACTCTTGATTTACAATCCCAATGCGTGATCACAGATAATCTACTGGATTGGGAGCGAATTTATTAACCAAAAATCAGGTTGGAGGACGAGTCACGTGTAATGATCCAATTGCACAGTTAAAGCAGAGAAATGTCAGAAATGGAGGGTTAAAGCACCCTGATGGATCACTCGTCCTGATACTATCTGGGTAAAAAGTCTAGAAACGTGCGCGGGGAGTACACTTTATATAATGGAAGAGAACCGCCTTGAATAGTGAAATCTAGGAAATAGGAAGAGAGTATAAGATTTATGGTCAATTTGTCCAGAGCCAAAAGAGAGAGGGAACTAGCGATAAAATCAGAGACAAAAGCGTGACATTTAGACCAAGGAGACCAATCCGTAATGAGGAGAGGTGAATGGGGATTAAAAGCCGCTGCTGGATATGGAGTAGGCAGATAATGAGGATAACCTGCAAAGTTAACAGAATGGGAGTTACAAAGCAAAAAGAGATTGGTGATATGACAGGACTGTTGGTGGTTGAACAAAGTTAATCAATCCAAAAAATTGTTCAAAGTACAAAGTCACGTTAGATACAGTCCGAGGTAAATATGCTTGTTTGGGTATTGAACGGAAAGAAACTGACACAGTAGCACATTTATAGTAGAAAGGTGGGTGACTTGCATGTGGTGCTCAATTCGGGAAATGAGGACCTTGTTATGCAGGTAAACCAGGTGTTTGACATGTAGTCAGGCTTTCCATAGCGTGATTGAGAAATTAAGAAATTCCTTTTTCAATTGGGTTTTGACAAATCCCCTTGAATTAAGATATTGAACCAGACACCTAAAAAATGGAAAAGGATCCTAGTAGGAGAGGAGTGATTGAAATATGAAGTGTGGAATTGAGTCAGGAGACCTTCAAATTAAAATGAACAGGTTGAAAAGTAGCTAATGACTGATTGGTAATCAAAACATATTTGTTATGATTAGCTGAAGTATTGTTTAAGGCATAAAATTCATCTGTAATGGAAAGTATAAGAACAAATAGGTAATTGACGTATTATTAGTTGAAGTTGAGGACACTGAAAACAGGTGAAAAGCTAGAAGAATATGTGGGTCCAGTTATTCCTTTTTCATGGCTGTAACAGAATGATGTAAATGATCTAGAGCAAAGAGGAAATTAGTGATGTATATATATATATATATATATACACCTGCCTAAGTTTTGTTACAAACTAGTTTCAGTTTTATCATTGACTAGACTATATAGTAATAATTTTTAATTTAATTTGTTATATTTGTTTTTTAATTCCACAGTGCATTTACCAATTTATTAAATTAAAGCCATACAAGATATATAAAAAAATACAAGCATGAAAAGCTAATCTAATATTATTAATTGTGAACCACTTGTTATACTAGATAGTACCTCACATGTGCACATTTGGGTAGCTAATTAATCTCTGTAAGTTTGAAATGCATCATCTTAGCACATATTGCTTTACTATCTATGCAAAGATGCTATGAAACACACTATATATATCATGATCTTTTATGAATTTTCTAAGTAAAAGAAAGTATAAAATTGAAAAAATATCCTGATCATTATAAACTCTAGAATAAAGATTTCTCTTTCCTCTTCCTGTGTTTTTTAAAGTAGGTTTTTTATTTAAATCACATTGGCAAGTTGTAATAGATGGTTTGCTTTCACAATATAAGCATTGTTGGCATAAAAAACAGACGCCAATAGCATATTATCTTTCATAGGGCATTGCCAATTTTTTTAGTTCTTTATTTTTTAAAAAAAAGAAAGAAAAAAACGCGTTAAACAAGATGAGGAAATCTCATATTATATACGTGATTTAGCTTATTTTATTGGCTAGATCTTGTGTTACATCATTTGTGTTTTGTGAATTTGTTTTTTTGTTACGTTACAAAATTTCTAAAATCAATAATTCGAAAACGGCAATAATATAAAAGAATAATAATAAGTAAAAAAAAAGAGACAAAAAAAAAATTAATTTTTTAACTTTACCTTTGAAAAAAAAAATCGATCGATCTAGGACTTTCAATGATTCTTGTGATTCTAAATATAGTGTAACACTGGTGACACACGGCATTTGTAATGTACACGTGATTATGCGAAAAATCAAACGTACAACTGAATAAACATAATAATAATAATAAACATACCAGATACTATCTGCTATACTTTTTTACCGAAATTATATGAAAAATAAACATAATGATATGTACCGAAATTATAGGGGAAATTTTTTTTTTGTTTTACGTTATGGAATGGCGCAGAAAATGAAAATTAAATTTGTGATCTCGTGAAATTTTAAATGATGTTTTTACTAATTTTTTTTTTTTTTTGGAGTGGCTTGTTTTTTTAAATGTACTACACAAGATAACAGAAAAGATACAAATAAAAAACGAGTTAAAAAACAAGAAAATTTAGAAAAATTCTAAATATAAAGTAAACATAATTTTATAACTTTTACAGTGACAACAGTGACATCATAAATATCATAAGAATGTACATCAAAATAAATAAGTAAAGAAAATAAAAAAAAAAAAAAATTTTAATTTAATTTATCTCAAATATATCTCGATAAATAATAATTTGTAAATCTTTTTTTTTTAAAAAAAAAAATCTATTATTTTTCGCGAATCTCTTTAAGCCACAAAAAAAAAAAAAAAAAAAGATAAGCAGAATCCGAACCGAAAAAAAAAACTTTCAAATATAAAACTCGCATGGTATTACGTTCCCTCAATTTTTTTTTTGTTATAATTAACTTGATTATAAACTTGATACGTGACCTGTTAATTTTTTAATCGGCTTCAATAAGATCTATTCTCGATTCATTCATAAAAAAGAAATCCAAGGAAGATCCATTCTAAATAAATATCGTTGAAAGGAAATAAATATTCGCGTAAAAATGTTAGTTGATTAAAATTGATTATGTTGATTATGAAAAATAGATATTTTTTGATTATGATTAATTTGTTGTGACTTGTGAATGATAACATGTACAAAAATTAAATAACAATAATAATAATAATTAATTAATTATATTTTTTTATAATGTTAAAAAAAAATTTTTTATTTAATTTTACCAAAATAAACCAATTAAAAAATTCAAAAAGATAAAAAAAAAAAAAACGAAAATCAGATTTGCCAAAGAAAAAAGTAATATTTTTTTTTTTTTTTTTTTAAAAAAAAAAAAAAAAAAAAAATTAAAAAAAAAAAAAACTTTTTTCATATTCTTCAACATTATAGCAAACATGGCAACATATATAAGCAAGGTTAACACAGTGTTTTTAAATGAACTACTAATTTGAAACGAAATTATAGTTGTTCTAGATCACATGCATAACAATGTAGTTAGAAGAAAAAATTTTATATAATTTGTAAATATAATACAAACTTTCTTTCGTTAAACGAAATTTGATAATACATTATACAATGATTACATTATATAATAATAATATATTTTTATATACAATATATTTATATGAATAATTTTGAATGTGATTCCTTTATTCTTTATTCTCAATGAAGCAATAAAAAATGGTTTAGTGTTAAAAAAGTGGGACCAAAAGTAAAACTTTTCGTATCAATTTGGGAAAATCGGAGAATTTTAATAAAATGATACATATGTGACGTTTTACTGATTCTTATAATAATTATTTTAAAGTTTAATCTTCGGCGTAAATGTAAAATTTATTTGTCACATAAGATGACAAATGTCAATGAGTCATTCAAATTAAATATTACTATATAAATTTTATCAAAAAACTATATTTACCATATTTTTGGGGTTATCTGGTCAACATCTTTTTTTATTATTCTAACCAAAATTATTTATTCATTTTGAATTTTTTTATTCTGTTACAGTTCATTTCTTTTTTGGTTATCAATTTAATCAATTTGAAATTCTTCAATCGGAAAACTTTCCCCCATTTAAAAATTTATTTTTTATAATGAAATTTTTTTTTTTTTTTTTCCTTTCGTTAATTTTATGTTTCATAATAATAATAATAGTAATTAATATAATGATTTTTTACTGCAATAAAAAAAAAAAATAATATCTAAAAAAAGCAAACAAATAAAATTATATTTTTGTTCTCTTTGAAAAATATTATAAAAAAAATAATATTATAATAATAAATAATAATAATAAAATTCTTTGTTAATAAATTCATTAAAAAAAAACTTGTTCATATTGTTTAATGTAACACAGCCGTTTTTTCAATGTTCTACTAAATCTATTATCCGCCGAATATGAGAAAATTTATTATTATTTCAATAACAAGTTTTTTTTGTTACATTAACGTTATCGATAATTTCTTGATAAATTTTATGTGGCTGAGTAGAAATAAAACGTGTATTTTATCATTTTTGGGGTTTCCGTAATTTTCCGTTTGATTTAGTATTTTATTAGGTAGATAATGGTGGCTTTTTGTTATGATAATTACTAACAAACAAAAAACCTTGATGTATAAATATTTTGTACACAAATTATTAAATCTATTTTTCTGTCATTGATAAGGAAGATTATTATTATTTTTTTTTAAAAAAATTTAAGTCGCAGTAAAGAGAATTTTTTCATTCATTACATTTTTGAATAAAAAATAAACACACAAGGAAATTTATATAAATTACGATAGAGTATAAATATGTATTATTATATATATACAGTATGTCTAAAAAGGTTTTATTATTTTTTTCTTTGGCGTCTAATTCATCTAATTTTAGAATCAAAACTTTAAAAAATTAAAAACTTTTTTTGAGTTACGTTACAATACTTAATTTAATAGAGATTGGAAAATAATGAGTTAAATTAAAACTACCAAAATGTTCATTTATGTATGATTTATAATTGTTGTCAAATTATTGTTTTTTGAAATTATTAAATGAATTTATGAAATTTGTCCTCTTTGTCACGCGATTCTTAATTTCGATTTTTTTTTTTTTTTGATTAAAACTTTTAAGAAATATTCTTATAATAGAAATTTTTTTTTTTTAAAAAAAAAACACAAATTATTTACCTTTCTGTCAATCTTTTTGAAAAAAAATTCATAAAAAGAAATATTTCTCTTATAATGGTTTCATTATTAAAATATAAAATCTTAAATTTGATAAGCTTTATATAAGTGATTTTCTCAAGTGAATTCTATATTCGGTTAAATTCTCATCATTTCTTTATAGTAAATTTTATTGCAGATATAAGAATGAATGAATTATTTATATTATTTATTCATATGGGGTTTAATTTATCGGAAAAATGAAAATCTTTTTTTTTTTTTTTTTTCTTGAAATTTCTCTTGCAGACATCATACCTTTCTTTTTTTGTATAAATGATAATAATTTACCGGTAATAAATTATTTTAAATTCATTAAATTATAATAATTCGTATTTCTTTATATACAGTATAATTTTTTTTTTTTTTTTAAAAAAAAAAAAAAAGAAAAAAAAAATTTCGCGCGAAAAAAAAAAAAAAAAAAAAAATTTTAATTTAATTTATCTCAAATATATCTCGATAAATAATAATTTGTAAATCTTTTTTTTTTAAAAAAAAAAATCTATTATTTTTCGCGAATCTCTTTAAGCCACAAAGAAAAAAAA